>JALIZH010007141.1:0-54922 GCA_030522465.1 Rhipicephalus appendiculatus
GGCTTTCCCTGATGCCTTAGTTACAAAACTGGAAGCATAACCTGTCATAATTTTTCATACATTCTATTTACTTTCCCAATAATGTCTGATTACATTTGTGCTTTTAGTACAACCTAGTCCTGTATTCTGTGGAGAAGTGTCTGCGCTGTCATGCTTTATGTACAGAATCATTAGGGTCCGGGCTAATGAGCGGTTAAATAAGGAACACGGTTTAGTAACTGGTAGTTTCTTCCAGTTATTGAATGTGTGCTCGACAAAATTTACGTTGATGGGGGAGTACGTATTTACATTTGACAAGCTGGTTGACATGAAGAGTTGCCGAGGTCGACAAGCCCAGCCGAGATACACCGAAATACTTGGGACACCATGCCTTCTTGGCGAAGTAACAGTCACTGCAAAGCCCGTGGTATTGTTGGTAAAATCTGCCCAATGTATGGTCTTAAAACTTAGGTACCCTGCGTGAAATATTTTAGAACTAGAATAGCACTAAAAATAAAAAAAACTAAATAAACAGCCGGTTTTGCATACACGTACTGAATTACAGTTATCAATAAAGTCAGTCAAGTAAGACTGCCGTGCAAGAACTGGGTCATTATTACATTTCTCTAGCTGTATTCACAACAGTTAGAAAATATTTTAATTGAACTTAATAATGTTACCTCGCAGTATGGCCTAGTAGTAATAGAAAACTAACGCAGTAAGCTTCGCAGTATGGGCGAGTTCAAATCTAACGAAGAAAGTTTCGCAATATGGGCGAGCAGAAATTGTTTGGAAGCCTTGCGCCCAGCAACAACTTCAACTACATGGCACATTCCTGTATACTGCGGTGACCCCTCGAAATCACAGTGGTAACCTATGGATTTCGAGTGCCTGCTGTAATGCTTCTCACCGGAAGAACGCAAAAACGATGTCTTGCGCATGCTTGGCGCAAATAATGAAATTTTTGCCAAGATGTAGCAGGATGTAGCAGGTTCCGCCTCTTGGCGCAGTTTGGGCGCAATTGGCGCAGCTATCACATCACTGAAACCTACATCACGAGTTTGTGTTGGCTGGTTGCTGGCACACGCCTTGCGCTGCCTGCTCCTTGCCTGCGGCTTTGAGTGTGCTGGCTGTGCTAGCTGTCAGTGCGGCGCCCGCTCGCGCGCGTGGCGCCACGTCACAGTTTTGCGTGGTCACGTGGCCCGCTGCGTTTATCTTGCCACCGGAACTGCTCCTGCCTAGCTCGGTGCTCTTTGAAACCGAAACTGCGACTGGGCGCTCTAAAAACGTCTCTAAATAAATAACCGTCGCGCCCTCGCGCAAACCAGGTTTCCAGCCGTGATAAAACGGTCATAAGCTACCTATTGCAAGAAAAAAAAAAACAAGGTGCAAAATTTTTTGTGTCAGTGCTCCTTTAATGTAAGCACTCGGCTAATTCTGAAAGAAATTATCGTCGCTCCCGAAATCTTAACCCATTGCGATGACTATTGCTGAATTGATCTGAAATAGAAAAAAGCCGGCAGATCCCACGCACTGTGGGAATCGATGTAATGCAAAGCAGCCAGGAAGGAGTAATTCATGCTTTACGTAATTTGCATGAGATGTTTTACATGTTAGGACATGTCATTTATGTTCGTCATACAGTCACGTCACGCAATACCAATTTTGGTGTATATCAAGCTAGCGAACTGGACGCAAGCACACCAGGAGCGTGGCTTGTCAATGGCGTTGTAGACGACATGCATGCGAAGATTTTCATGTTACCACCTGCCACTTATGTTCGTTATACAGTCATGTCACTCAATACCAAATTTGGTGTATATCAAGCTAACGAAACGGCCGCGAGCGCGCCATGAGCGTTGCATGCAAGTCATGTCTCACATGACAAGTCATGATTTCCATATTAGGCCTACCACTTCTCATTTATGTTCGTCATACAGTCGCGTCACTCAATCCCAAATTGGGTGTATATCAAGCTAAGGAAATCGCCGCGAGCGCGCCATGAGTGTGGCATGCAAGTAATGTCGCACATGACATGTCATGATTTCCATATTACCACCTGTCATTTGTGTTCGTCATACAGTCACGTCACTCAATACCAAATTTGGTGTATATCAAGCTAATGAAACGGCCGCGAGCGCGCCAAGAGCGTGGCATGTAAATCATACTTTTCATGACAAGTTAGTCATGATTTTCATCATAGGACCAGCCATTTCTGTTCGTCATACAGTCATGTCATGCCATGCCAAATTTGGTATAAATCCCATTAACGATACGGCCAGGAGGGCACAAAGTCGTAGGCGGCTAGATAGATAGATAGATAGATAGATAGATAGATAGATAGATAGATAGATAGATAGATAGATAGATAGATAGATAGATAGATAGATAGATAGATAGATAGATAGATAGATAGATAGATAGATAGATAGATAGATAGATAGATAGATACGCTGAAAGTCGCCGAAGTTCGCTAAGAAATACTTCGCATTTAAAACGGCAGGCCTGCGCGGAACATGCAGGACAGTTAAAGTTAAAGCTGGAAGAGTGGCCATTCTAGAGCCTTTTTAAAACACTCTTGGGGCAACTACTCCAAGTACGCTTGTGTGTGTAGCACTCTCTTGTCTTTTGTCCCTGAAGTTTGCGCTATTTAGCTGTTCAAATGCAGTACCAACTAGCCCACACACGCACCTCATTCACTACGCCATTATTCGTTATTTTGCGGAGAAGCGAGGTGCACGATACGCATCTGTAAAGCGTTGTGAGCATTTTCTTGATGCGGTGGCTGATGACCATGAAGAATAATGGCTGAGCCCATTGTAATAGGTTGAACGCTTTAAACGACCACTAGCTAAATGATTCGCATTGTGTGACACCCGGTAGTTTTTAGGGGGCGAAGCTCCTTAGGGTGTGGGTCTGTCCCTCCTTTGTAGTATGTAGTAGGTAGCCACGTATAGTGGGATGTACCCACTCCACGTGATAAAGATGACGATGGCGCTGATGACCATGAAGAATAAGCGCGTTCCAATATAGTGGAATGTACCACTACACGTGATAACGATGACGCTGATGAGGAAAACAAAATCAGGGGAACCCCCCTCCTTGTGGTCCGTAGAGCTCTTGAACAAAATCATCTACCCCATATGTAAGTAATAAAACATTGTGTATATACTTCATTAATATGTAAATAATGAAACATTGTGAATATACTGTATGTATAATCACACCACACCCCCGCGTTTGTGTGTCAGGTCTTTGCATGATGATCGAGTGGGCAAAATTTACGGGGATTGACGGTTTATCAGATTACCTCAGGAGCTTCGCCCACTCATCATTCACTTCGTGGATATGGCGTGATTTTTCAAGACACATCTTCGTACAAAGTGGCCTGGCTTATCAATTTGGTCACCCTGATATATTTCTTGATCGCAGACGTCTGCAGCTATGGAGGAGGCTTGCAAAGAGGAGGTGCATCCGCCCCATCTTGCCTAGCTAGCCAATTCGATCATTCTAAAATTTCCTTTGCCGTACACTCCTGTTTTTGTTGTAGCGCAGCGGCAACTAATTAGGTGTATCTCACATATTTAGTATTTTTGTGGACATGTCATGGACTTCTTCCAAAATTTTGTGCGCTTGAGATCATTGAGGAGCAGGCTCATTCCATGTGGTGCACAACCAATGGTTGCAATGAGTGGAAACATTTGTCGAAAAACATTTCTGCGGAGTAAGCCCTAAATAGTTTAATTTTATATCCTTCTTGAAAAAACAAGCAAAAACATCGATCGTTTACGGCAATTTTTAATGCTATTCTTTTTTAGTCTAGCATCGATGTGCGTAATTGCGTGTGTTCTCCCACTGGTGCATTAGCGCAATTACGCATTTAGGTCAATATTAATTAATATACACGTAGGTATGACACACGGTGTACACGCTTTTAGGAGCTGCTCATACGACAGGCTTGAGGCGGCATCCAACCCCACCCATCACCCACCGGTCCAGCGGTTATGGCGCTCAACTGTTGACCCTAAGGGTGCAGGATTCAATCCCGGTCACACTAGCCACATTTTGATGGACGCGAAATGCTAGAGGCTCGTGCGCTTAGACTTATGGGGCATATTAAGGAGCAGGATACAACATTTACTATTGAGAAGAAAAAATAGGAGGGGAAAATGTCAAGTATGGTTCCCCCGCACTAGGGCACCAGTGGTCGCCGCTGCTCGGCGGGCTTGATCCAGGAGACCCCTTCCGTTCTTCAGGTCGGTTGGAGCAACGACGGCCTCCCAAGGCTCCCCCAGCATCGCATGAGAGGCCACTGAGCCTCCATAGGTTTGTTCCGACATTTCGATGTGACGTGCTGCAGCGTCGGTCTCCACTCGCACCACGTACATTGGTTTAGATATATGCATTAGCGTTCATGTGATGAGAGCATTCCAAATTAGGAGGAACCACAGGTAGTGGAAATTTCGGTCTGCCCTCCACAATGGCGTCCCTCATAGTCATATCGTGGTTGCGTGACGTAAAACCCCCCAAAATTCTTATTACCCATATGTAGGCAAACTCACCCGTGAGTCGACTCACTCAGACTCAGATCGGGCCATGAGTCTGAGTCTGAGTGAGTCCGGGTGAATCATAATTTGGAGATTTTGAGTCGGAGTGAGTACGGTTGAGAAATATTTTAGCGAGTTTTGAGTCCGACTGAGGAAAACATTGGTGAGTCTGAGTCCGAGTGAGCCCTAAGGCCAAAAATATATTTCTTGAGTGAGTCCGCGTGAGCTCCACATTTTATTGCCGACATATGGTGCTATCAACTCATCTTCAACCTTACGATAAGCCTTATATTGGCTTACGTTTATACCACGGTGTAAGAATAAGTTAGGTGCCGACACTCGCCGCTCCGCTCGAGGAGAGGGCGCGGGCAGATTGTGTTCGCCGATAACCTTGAGCGACGAGTAGTTTTCGCCGCACGAGTAGAGATGGCGCTACAGTATGGGGTCACGGGGGCTCGCGCGGGGCGCGTTCTGATATTCGCGCGCGAAGGAAGATCTTTCTGAAAGGTTTGTGTGCATGCTGTTCTGCGATTTAGAAACGCGTTGACCTCTGCCTGTGAGCCCTGTGAGTGCATTTGTTTTGCTGATTCCTGTTTTGTGATTCACTGAACGCATACCCGACGCCGAGTACCCGTTAGCAGCCTTGTCGCTGGCTGCGCCTCGAAATGGGCAACATGTGTTTTTTTTTCCCGAATTGCAAGTCGGGGCATAGCATTTGTATGGAGCGTGTGTGGTTTTTCAAGGCTCCGCGTGAACTAGAGCGCTTAGATAAGTGGCGATGGGCGATGCCGAGAGCAGACAGTCTTGGAGCATGTCTGCGCGAAATTTCCCAGAAGAAGGGATCTGTGCAATACATCGTGCAGAGTACAAGGGAAACGTCCTGTCGCAGCCTCCCCCCCCCCCCCCCAAAAAAAAAGAAAGCCTGCTGGCTTCGGATACTTTGCCTAGCATTTTCCCGGGCTGTCCAACACACCTTACCGTGCAGCAAGAAACCAGGAAACCTCCGCGAAAGCGGCAGGCTGTACTGCCGACTTCACGGAAGCGACGGGGGGCCAAAGGTTGAACTGATTCTGAAGTGCCTAACCCGACCAATGAAAGTAAGCCAAATTTATGCGCTTAGAATCAGCGAGTTGAGGGCATGGCGATGCTGAATCAACAGGCACGCTACGCAAGCGGCCGCGCTTCGACTTCAGCAGCGACGAGCCTCCTCCACGTGAAGAAGAGGATTCTTCTCAACACCACACTGATAGTGCGAGTGGCCTATGCGCTACCGACTCACTTCGTCATCAAACCGCATAAGTAACTTCTTGTTTTAAATTCAGATGCCACTTTTTGAGCTGCCTTATCTATGCTTATTAACACGAAGAAACATTAAATATGTTGTAGGATAACCTGTGAACAGAACACACACACGAACGCACAGGCACACATGCGCTGAAAAAAACACGCACGCACACCAGACACGCGCACGCACACACGCTCATACACACCCGCACACACACACACGAACGCACACATGCACTGACAAACACGCACGCACATCACACACGCACACACGCTCACACACACGCACACTATCGCCTTCCAAATCGCTAGCGTGCCTTTGCTTTTCGGTGGAGACTGCCGCAAGGTCGGCAAACCGCAAACGTCCTCCAGCTGCTATCCTTATTAAAACTACCACGAATTTTCGCTCACAGCCAACGCTGACGCCAACACCGCCGATGCCGCCAACACCGGAAGTTCAGCGAAACGAGCTCTTTAACGCTGTCGCGTCAAAATGCGACCGCTCTCCAGACCAACGTTTGCTGCTGTAGGAGCATTTATATCACAAAAACGTTGTTGGGAAATAAGCTGCCTCTACAATAAAAAATCAATTTCGTTACTGCAAAATCCCAGTGTATTAATTTATTGACATCCATGTACATATATATATCGAGCGTGGTAAACAAGTGAGGCTCCGCAGCAACAATCTACTCAGCGCGGATACGCGCCTTTCCCTAGTGAGCCACCGTCTCTTAGCGCCACCTGTCGCCACCAAAAGGAAACAGCCCACGCGGCGAACACAATCTGGACGCGGCTCCGGCCGCAGAGTCATGACCTAAAATATTCTTACACCATGGTTTATACTCATGTTTATTCACACATATATCAACGCACTAGCATTCATGTTCAAAATTTCTTTCAAATTTGAATAAATTCAAAATTTATTGATCAGAGGCGTCAGTTGGGCAGGGAGAGGGTGTCACGACCTGCCACTGCGAACTCTTTCACGGGAAGTTCTAGACAAAAATATCTCGAGTTAGTCGCGTATTTCATAAAAATGTCCTTACTAGATTGAAACCAGTGATAACTCCTATTTGAAGCTACAAGATCAAAAGGCGTATCGTAGAGCACCGATACCGCGACATATTGGCGAGAAAGAGCATTGACACCGGGATCGAAAAACCTAACTTTACGCCAACGGACTCGCTCAGACTCAGATCAAGCCGTGACTCTTGAGTCTGATTGAGTCTAGCTGAGTAATATGTTGGCGAGTATGAGTCCGAGTGAGTCCGGCTGAGGGAATGTCTAGTGAGTCTGAGTCCGAATGAGTCCGGTTGAGGAACATTTTTGGTGAATCTGAGTCCGAGTGAGCCCTCAGAGCGAAATATATTTGTTGAGACTTAGTGAGTTTCAATTTTTTTGCCGACCTATGTTATTACCACGTCCAACGTTCAACGCCTTCAACGGCAAAACAGCACGCTATGAAATTGCGTTATCATTTACAAGACAGAGCACCAGTGTCTAAGATTTTCACAAAGCACGAACAGATAGGCGGCGCTGCGCGAACATTTTGCGACAGGCTTGAAAATCTTGGGAAGGAAGATAAGGGCGTCATAAATGTCATTCCAAAAAGAAACCGTGGTCAGAGGTGTGCACGGGCCGGGTAGCCCTCGAAAGCCCTGAGCCCTCGGCCCGGCCCGCGGGCCGGGCGGGTATGCGGACGTCTTCCCATCTCGGGCCCGGGCCGGGCTCGGGCACTCATCTCGGGCATCGGGTGGGCCGGGCCAGGTGCAAAGCCCGCATCAAACAAAAATATAGACGTTGTGCCGGAATTGTTTTCTAGCACTTAGCGATGAGCACACAGATCACCTTTGTGATTATTTATCCATGCAATCATCCTCCTGTCCTGCATCACAGATACTAAACTTCTGGAAGAATAAGGAGTCTAATTATTCCAAGCTTGCTATGCTTGCGAAAAAAATATTTGCGATTCCGGCTACCAGTCCGAGCAGCGAACGGAACTTCAGTTCGACGGGATATGTGATGCAGGAGCGCCGCATTTCACTGAAGTCCGAATCACTGCACAGTTGTTCATTTACACAACTTGTAATCTGTGTATACACACCTAAGATGTGTCGTTTGCGTATGTTTAACTTTGATAAGTTGAATAAAATGCCACATGATGAAAAAGTGGTATCTTGTCTCCGCAGCAAACTTTCATAGGGTCGGGCCGGACCGGGCCCGGGTTTGTGTTTCTGTACGTCGGGCCGGGCCGGACGGGCTCGAAGCCCTTTAGGGTCGGGCTCGGGCGGGCCTTCGACGCAGTCAGTGGGCGCCCGGGCCGGGCTTGAAAATTAGGCCCGTGCACAGCTCTAACCGTGGCAGCGATTTGCTTTCTGGGTTTTTCAGCTAGAATAAGCGAGCGAAGTGTAGTACCGCTTTCTAAGGCTCATTGTCGCAGAAGCAGGACAAGCAAAGAAGAGAATGGGACGAGAAGTGGAGTGTGGTGACTCAGTCAAGAGGAGGATGAGGAAAAGGCGGTCGCGACGTCGCGCCAGTCCTCAAGTAAGGATGGTAAAATAGATGAACGATTAATCGAATAAAGGTACACAGTTAATCGATTAATCGTAATCGATTTGCGCCTTTCAATTAATCGAATTAATCGATTAAAACTCTTCGATTAATCGATCACGGCAAATGCCCCCCCCCCCCCCCCCCCCAACTCAGCCCCCTAGCCGGTGCGCATGAGTGCGAGGCGAGCGATGCCGATACGCAATAGTCGAGCGCACCTTCTCTTTTTCACTACAGCGCATATTCGTACGCTAGTACAAGGAACCCAAGCCGTTGGCGGCCCTACCCCATAGAGGCAGAAATGAACTCGCCTTGGTCTCCGTCGCCTACGGCGTCCACCTCTAAGCCCTCCCCAAAGCTTCAGGCGCGCGCAGGAAGAGGCCCCACCCCGACAAGACAGAAATGCACTTGCCCGCTTCACTCCGCTCACAGCTTAATGCGTACGCCTCCTCTCGCCCCCCCATTTCTTCTATCGTGTGCTGCTTAACCGTCGGCAAAGTTCACGTTGTGCTTACTTGCTATATTGCGTTACTATTACATTGTGGTGTGTATACTGCTTCCTTTGTCATGTAGTAACGGCGAGCAATCGCAAGAGGAGCGCGGTGTGGACGTTCACAGAAGATTCGAAAACGACCACTGCGATGTGTGGTAAAGGATGGTAAGCAGTGCTCGAATACGGCGACGGAAACTCTTAAGATATCACCTGCTTCACGCCAACTTTATTAATGTCCCAAGAGTCATCCTCAGAAGAAAAATGGTCATGACTAAAATTACAATGTTGAGGACACCTTTCCCGAACCCACCAATCCGCCTCTTCAGGTAAGTTATCAATATTTCGCTACTTAGCCAAGACCTTTGTGTAACTTATCTTGAAAATAAGGTCGCTCTTCAATTGCACAAGCGATTCTTACGTTTCAAAAGGATGGACTGTTGGAAATTCATATTTGTTCAGAACGCTGGGTCCTCTTCGCAGGACCTCTTGTCCGTGTTTTCAGCGCTATGGATTCATTGAATGAAAACAGAAAGGCGGTGTGTCAGTGCTCAACAGTGAAGTTTGTTATTTTCAGTATATTTCACACGTGCGAGCGCATCGTCTAATTGCATAGTTTGTTTGCGTTCGTTTTCGGCTCCGCGCTGTTTCATCGTGTTTGATCGCATAAACTCAGCTCTCCTTGCCTTTGATAAACTAGCGAATTTCTTCGCCTGCTGTGCCTATGGCAACTTTTTGGGTATTTTATTTTATTTTTCTTCTTCAACGGCACTACACAGTGGTCCAAGAAGTTCCAAATTGTAATTGCGTTGTTTATTTCTTGACTGGGTCGTATTGCCATTATTTCTCATTCCTTAGCAAATAAAATATTATTGGTTACCATATATATATATATATATATATATATATATATATATATATATATATATATATATATATATATATCACTGAGAATAATAGTTCGATGTGCCAATTGTCTTGGGTCAGCAATGGGTTGTAACACAACGGAGGCGTTATAAACAAGGATATAAATATTTATTTAGTTCCCAACAGTTTCGGGAGGGGTCCTCCCTTAGTCAGGGGCCGAAACGTCAGTCCTTCCCAGAACAATTTTTCCTACGTGCTTGATATATTTTTGAACTCTCTCTCTCTCTCTCTCTCTCTATATATATATATATATATATATATATATATATATATATATATATATATATATATATATATATATATATATATATATATCACGATTTTAAAGCTAGCATTCCTGCGATGCAGTTAGTCCAATTTATACGTGTTAGTCACTTCGGCAAACAGCCTGTTCAAGCACAATCACAATTTTCTTGCGCTATGAGGCGGAAAATGTAGACTCAGCTGCTTCCTTGACATAAACACGTATAATAGATTAACCCTAGCACTTGCAACTAGGACCTCGTCTCCACACGAAGCACGACAGGTGCCGCCTTTAGTTGAGCGAATATGCAGCTCAAGGAAGCGCACTCCCGGATTATGAAAATGGCCGAACAGACCCTGGAGATGTGCTACTTTCAGTTAACGCTTGCTGTCAGACGTCAGCGATCCTACAGAGGCCCCGCCCCGTCTTCTGCTGTGACGCGAAAGGAGGACAGTCGCAAAATACTATATGTTCTAATGCCTGACCGTGGAGCCCGAACGCTTATAGTTCGGGCCTCCACGGTAGTCTAGTGGTTGCGGATCTCGACAGCTGACCCGAGGGTCTCGGTATCGAATCCTGGCCGCGTCCGCCGCTTTTCCAATGGAATCGAAAAGGCATGAGGCCCGAGTACTTAGACTTAGGTGCACGTTAAAGAACCCCACCTGGTCGAAGTTTCCCGAGCCCTCACTACGATGTTCCTCATAATCATATCGTTGTTTTGGGACGTAAAACACCAGATTATTATTATTATTATTATTATTATTATTATTATTATTATTATTATTATTATTACAGTTGCGGCTGTAGACACGATTGAAGATGTGCGCGTAGAGCCGAGTTGGGCAACGAGGAGGTGAAAAAAAGCCGGCAGATCCCACGCACTGTGGGAATCGATGTAATGCAAAGCAGCCAGCAAGGAGCAAATCATACGGTACATAATTTGCATGTCATTATTTACATGTTAGGACCTGTCATTTGTGTTCGTCATACAGTCACGTCGCGCAACACAAATTTTGGTGTATATCAAGCCAGCGAACTTCACGCAAGCGCACCATGAGCATGGCATGTAAATGGCATTGTAGATGACATGCATGCCAAGATTTTCATGTTACCGCCTGCCACTTATTTTAACGCGAGACCAATCTGCCTCGGTTTCGCATGCGTTCGTATTATCGCGCTTTGCGCATCGTGCAGACGCCATCCGCGTTGCAGCGTTTAAATTGACGAACAATTTGTCAATTCCGAAGTGTGTTCCTCGAACGCCTGTGCCCGCTGACACGGGGTCGATCAGAATGGAACATGATGCGCGCGTCTCCCTCCTTGCATGATTAGAGACGCTGGGCACAGCGACGCTACGCAATCAAATCGCAAGCGCTGTAGACAACGCGACAGGCGTCCGTTTGCGCGCCCCGGCGCCTACCTGGCACCGTGCCAGGGCACGGCTGCAGAGGCGGACGGACGGACGGCCGAACGGACGTGAGCATGAAACATTAAAGGCTATCGCCTTAAAAATTCGGTGTATATCAAGCTAGCGAAACGGCCACGAGAGAGTCATGAGCGTGGCATGCAAGTCGTGTTGCACATGACATGTCATGATTTCCATATTACCACTTGTCATTTATGCTCGTCATACAGTCACGTCACTGAATACGAAATTTGGTGTATATCAAGCTAGCGAAACGGCCACGACAGTGTCATGAGCATCTCATGCAAGTCATGTTGCACATGACATGTCATGATTTCCATATTACCACTTGTCATTTATGCTCGTCATACAGTCACGTCACTGAATACGAAATTTGGTGTATATCAAGCTAGCGAAACGGCCACGACAGTGTCATGAGCATCTCATGCAAGTCATGTTGCACATCACATGTCATGATTTCCATATTGCCACTTGTCATTTATGCTCGTCATACAATCACGTCGGTCAATACCAAATTTGGTGTATATCAAGCTAGCGAAGCGGCCACGGGAGTACCATGAGCGTAGCATGCAAGTCATGTTGCACATGACATATCATGATTTCTATATTACCACTTGTTATTTATGCACGTCATACAGTCACGTCATTAAATACCAAATTGGGTGTATATCAAACTAGCGAAACGGATGCGAGCGTGCCATGAGCGTGGCATGCAAGTCATGATGCACATGACATGTCATTTCCACATGACCACTTGTAATTTATGTTCGTCATACAGTCACGTTACGCAAACCAAATTTGGTGTATATCAAGCTAGCGAATGGCCGTCAGCGCGGCATGTAAATCATGTTGTACATGACATGCAGTTCATGATTTTCATATTACCACCTGTAATTTATGTTGGTCATGCAGAAATGTCTCATCGCACCAATTTTTGGATATATAAAGTTAAGAAAACGGTCTCAGGAACACTATCGCTCTGGCGTGTAAATCATACTTTTCATGACAAGTTAGTCATGATTTTCATGATATGACCAATCATTCATGTTTGCCATAGAGTCATGTTATGCCATACCAAATTTGGTATAAATCCCATTAACGATACGGCCAGGAGAGCACGAAGTCGTAGGCGGCTAGATAGATACGCTCAAAGTCACCGAAGTTCGCCAAGAAATGCTTCGCATTTAATATGTGGAATACGCTGGTGCAACTGCCGCTCATTTTAACCGGGAGCCAAAAACTCTTGTCACTCTACTTCCCCCAGATGCCTGTACCGATGGTCTGTTTGAGGCCAGTATGTTGCTGTGAAATTTCGCATGAGCGACCTCAAGGAAGAGATCACGTTAGTCCGCAACTATAGTATTATCGAGGGCTTCCGCAATATCTAAAGGACAATCGGAGAAAAGATGCCCTCCCTACGAGTACGAGCGTCTCATTTACTTCATCTTCCTCCTCGTCTCTGCTTTGCCTTTTTTGGGACGTTAAACCCCGGATATTATTAAATATTATCTGCTTTGCCTTTCGCGGGATTTCCTAACCCTCGGCCATGCTGCATGTTTACAATGTTTCAATGTATAACCCAGGCAGTACGGTAAAAAAAAAGGAAAATAATTGAATCAAGCGATAAGGCACGGTCAGATGACGTTGAAGACACCCCTCTTCCGCCGTCTGGGTTTGGGACAAAAGTGCGCTGCTTTTAAAGCTTGGTGCGGGCAATGGCGGCAAAAAGTGGGCGCTGAGAATTATGAACGAAGGGTTTGCTGTGACGCCTGTGCAAGGGATGAACCGAGACGTAAACATTTATGAAGACACGTTAGGCAAAGGTTAAGGGTTGCCCCGGAGTTGAGCTAAGCACCTACAAAGAGCTCGTTCTGTGCGAAAAGCATCCGTTATTATCAACAGCTCTACGTATACGTGTACGCACAGCTATTTAAAGTGGTGCGCGCCTCGCAAGCGCGAACTTCAGCGCCAGCAGGGGATGAAAGGCAAGTATAGAACGGCTAGGGGGTGGGTGTGATCGGGAAGCCATACATTGCGCAAGCACTAAGTTTAAGTAACGCGTCGTTATTTACCATACCACGGACCACCTCCAGAATAACCGTGAGGCAACGGGAATCTCAAAGCTGGAACCCGCGCTGGTTCCAGCTTTCAGTGCCCATGACTTGAGTTACAGAGGCTCGTAATTTCCTTTCCTCGACCCGATTTCCCTGCTCTTTGAAACCCGCGACCTTCGAATGAACTCAAGCAGCCACAAAATAAAAAAGTCGCTGACAAGTTTATTTACATATCACCGCTGTACTGAACTCGAGTGTGTACAGATGCTGTAATGTGACCAGACTCGAAAGAGTATACATGTGACTAAAAGAGGCACGCGTTCGTTCAACTGTATTGCTAAAAGACAAGTTAAATAAGTGGGTATTGCACGAAAGGCTTTCGCACAATAAGGCATCGTATAATGATAGTGCTGCTTACATTCTTTAGCACAAAAAGCATACAAACATAACACTGTGAATTCAGCAACATTTAAAACCGCCAGTGAGCCATCACAGGGGAAAATAATAAATGTTTTGTTACACAAATAGGCTGCACATGAAATAACGTACCTGCATATTCAACAAACTTCAAAATACTGAGTGTATGCAAAAATCACGAGCCACGATACCAGCATCTGTGCGAAGCACGCAGCACTGAGAATTCAATAAACAGCACAGCTAGCACACACAACGATGCAACTGCTTAAACCATCTGAAATTTTCACTGGGCATGTAAACATGCGTCACATACTTATGTATCTGCTAAACAGCTTGCATCTTATAGGTAATGTGCATTCCAGCAGAACTTAGCTGTGGCTTTGGTGTTTATGCAATGTGATGTCTACTAAAAGGAAAATGCAACATCCACCACCTGCTTGTGGCCTTAAAATCACACTTCCTGGCACAAAAATTTATGAAAAAATGGTGTATCTGACAGGATGGACTGCATGTACACAACAGATGAATTCATAACACACATGATGAAAAACACTAATTCTTTGATGTTGGCAGTATGGCAACAAAGAACATCAATGGTTATGAATGTACAACCGGCGGGAAGATGAAATTTAATGTCTGTTCATGCTGAAGGAGGTTAGAGATAAGGCAAACGTTGATATTAACTCTTGAACAAATGTTTAGATAAGTGGTACACTGGACAAATTATCAGATAATAGGGCATGTAAAGAAATTTACAATTACGCAAGTTTCAATATGCTTTCCATGAGAATCGGCAATAGAATAACTGGCATTCTATACAATGGCTTATCATGCAGTATTTTAGCTTCTGTCAAAATAAGTGAAACATCAGCATTTCCTTTTGAAACGCTACAGGCAGACACGCCAGCACTGGTGTCAATAACAGATTACCTAGTAAGTTCGATGGACCTTCAGCACGGCCTGCTTTCAATTATGCCTTAATGACATATTGCCGACAACTTGCAATGATAAGTTCTAATATGTGGTTCTCGCCACTCTTGTGCTTGTCGGCAATATTGTCAGCAACAGTACAGTGCTTATTGCTATCTCACCATCTAGCTTCTTATACTGTACGAACACCACGTAAATATACACCGCTGCAATTACGGAAGCCACTGGTGAAACAAGTCACGAACTGATCAAGGACAAGTTTGAAGCGGATGCCGCTTTCGTGCCAATGAATGCGCGCCGATAGAGCATATCAAGCTCATCATACTATTCACAGAGACCACATCATACCATTGGACTAAATTCGCATCTTATATCTAATTAAATAGTAAGGGAAAACAGTCCTCTGTAAAAACTGTGACCAGGCCCAATAATATTACCATTGTAATTCGCACCACATTATCTAAGAGTTAATGGTAATAAAATGGTAATTTACCCGAAAAAACAAAACTTCTATACTTATGGTATGGTCGATCTGTTCAACGAGTTCCTGAAATGCCACTGGTTCTAGCAACAATTGCCTTACACACGTCCTCACATCGCGAATTCCTTTAAAAGTACCAATAAATGAACATTACGTTTCTGTAAAATCTTTGTTCGCAAATTTGTGAAATGAAATGTTTCGTTTTCTTCAAGCCGAGCTTAAAAAGACAATATGACTGCGTTTCATGACATTTGACACCTTAGTCATGATATGTACAGAGCTGCAAGATTCACGTTGATTGTGAACTGCACAAGGCACCTTGATCACAGCACAGCATGAAAATTGTGTCACTACAAATACGTTCAGAACATCTTGCAAATACGGAAGTTGAGCAGTTAAGCTTTAAATGAAACAAGGTTTTCTGCTCAGTGATGGTTAGGACCGCACAAACAAATATGAAGTTAAAGCTCTCTTATGAAAAAACTCCAGCTAAATCCAAAGAACAAACATACGAATATGGCACATATACACACCCACTAGGGGCACCAGACAATGAGAACTTCTACATTATGCAGTAGAATGCCTTTCACAACATAAAGGTAGCCCAAGTGCATCAATGCTAATGCATTTCTCCTTTCTCGTTTATCAGGGAGCACCATATGCGAAGATACAAGAGACACGGTACCTTGGGTTATGAGAGGTAGGTATGAGGGTTATGAGAGAAGAACTCTAAACGCTTGCGCAGAAAACAGATCTCTTTTCTGAACAATGAAGTCGACAAAGTGCCAACACATTAGGTAGCTCACAGACAAATCAATCACATCTGCTTCTTTGATCAATCTGCTAAATTAAATAGTACCAACGTAACTTATTACGCTTGGAATATTCCAGACATTCTGGTTGAGTTCGAATGTACAACTGAAAACACGGAGGCAATATGAATTAACATCCTTAAAATTATGAACCAGATGCGATAGGCCATACAGCAACCTATTTGCCAGCCCTCAGTCCACTTCTTCACTCGACCGACAAAACCCTTTTCTATACAAGCATATTGAGCGATAGATCATTGCGAGTTTCTTCCACCTCTTTGTACTTAGCCAATAATATGTGCTATGCCAGTAAATCAGTTGAAAGACTGCACTTTTGCCTCATTCCTGCTTTCATGCCTGGTTGCTGTGATTTAGCCTATATGCTGTGAATAGGCTGAGAATTACCTTACACGTGCAATACCCGACTTCCCCTAATTTGCCTTTGGGTAAAAATGTGCGTAATCAGAGTAATGCGGTCAAGCTCACAATGCAGGATTTGTACTTCAACAGCAGCAGCATTATAAATAAGTGATTCGAACGTGACACTTGTTTGAGACCATTTTTTTTATTTCTGGCTCGGAATTCGTAATTTTGATATAGCACATGTCGCTGTTTTTTTTTTTTTGACATTGTGCACCTAAGGGCTCTTTCAGCTGCAAGTAAGCACCAGCGATCCACGCAACAATCAAGCATCCTAATGTGTATAACATGCCGCATACAAGTAATCGAGTAATTCAAGTTAATGAATGAACTGGGATGTACGAACAAACAGCACCAAAGACAGTCAAATGGAAGACTGCCGTCAGACAGCGCAGACCATCTGTGGTTTGGCTACACGTGTACCTCTCAGGTTATCTTCGTTTCCCACTCACAGTTCTATGTGACCTCAGGCGCAGCCCAGATAGACGTTTGTGACTAGATAATTAAAACAGTTCCTGGAGGTACAGCAACATCAAACCTGAAGACTGGATTCACTGGAGGGTCGTTATACTCTAGTACAATGCACCAGAGGCATCCGAGAGGCTTGCGGGTCCTCTCTCGAGCACTTGCAGATGATCAGTTCCTCGTTGCTGTTCTGGGTAATATTTATGCAGTCATATTGACCTGCGATATCGATGGCCAAGTCTTCGCCGTAGCACACACTCGCTTTTCCCTCGAAATCATCTTCGCTCACTTCTTCTGTCGGTGTATAACCTTGCGGCGACGCGAGGAATTCTTCTGGCACTGTCGTTAACACAGCGAGCTTGCTGTCCTCCAGCTGCCCCATGTCCGATGTTGTGTCTTGTTCCTTCAAAACAATGGGCTCCGTTAGCTACGCATAATTTTATAAAATATTGAAAGCAGAAATACATCACAAAGTTGGAGACTTGATTGGGAACCCCTGTTTCACTTGCCTAAAATAGAGCGGCAAGTACATGTACCATGTTATATAGGCATCTAGGTATTACCATGGCCTCCGAGATTAGCCGGCGGCGCGCCGTTGATCCGACCGTCCCATTCGCACGCAGAGCGCGTAATCGAAGAAAGCGGGATAATGACTCCCGCCGCCCGCACCGCGGCGTGCGGTCCCCCATGGCTCGCTTCCCCCGACACGGACACGCGCGGAGGGCGAAAGCTTGCCAATCGCAGCCTCTCTGCGACGCGTAAAAAAAATTGCAGCACACATATGTGCCGACTAAAGGCAAAATCTCGCTTACTGGTGCAATTGAGCTCTTTCGTCTTCAATTCTGACGCATCCCTAGGACTGCGGGGAGAAGCACATCGCCACAAGACCGTTCGCTGATGCCATACGTTACGTTTTGCTACGCGCTGGTAATTTCCTTTCGGGGACGATCTATAGCAAAAAACACACACACGGAATGGACACGAACTCTGGTACGTCCCCTCGCGTGTTTACTGTGGCTGTCTTTTTCCAGGTCTCTTTTTTTTTTTTTTTTGCGCGACAAACCATCCAGAGGTCCTGTTTATTCTGTCTGCGTTTTTCGCTCTACAAACCTATATACCATCACAGCTCCGCTGTAAGAATTTCGCTTGAAGTGCGAGAGACAAAGCTATGTCTTCTAGCGCGGTAGCACATTAGCACGTTTGAGCCAAAAAGAGCTATGCTGTAATGTAGCTGCCGCAGTACTTTTGTATAGTTGCTTGGGAATGATTAAAAAAATTACACCATCTCCCGCCAAAGGGAACCATGCGTAGATGCGAAGCAGCGGGCGCTAATGCTTACACTGGCGGCGGCGTTGACGCTGGCGCTCATGGCGGCTTTGCGCAGGAGTGAAATCTGGGGAGGCGCTATCACGCAGTGATGGACCGGTGTTTCCTACTGGAACATGCCAATCGCTGCTAATGGGCAATGAGAGACAGAAGACTCCGATTGGACACAGAGACCCGCAGTCCGCTTTTAGTTAACGCGCACGCTGCGAATTTTTATCGTTCGACAACGCACAGGAGAAATCTCCCACCGGCACAACCTTGAGGGTCAAGATGCAGTGCCTATATATACGGGGTGGCCAGTGAACGGTTGTGCAGCGCGAGCAGTCGGTTTTAAATGCGAATGCATTTCATAGTCGGGCTATGTCAGGCATCCGGCGTTGGCGTTGTGCGGCGTTGTCCGCGCAGGAGGATAGGTTGAGGAGGTGTGCGCGCCGGCAGGTGTTAGATGTGAAGCATCTTATGGCGAAGCTTAATCCGGTGGTGGTGGTGTGCGGCGTGACCACCCTTACTGCGCATGCGCAAACCCTTTAAAAAAATAAAAATAAAAAACCTCCTCTCTCCCTCTCTCTAGGCATCCCTCCCCGCGGCAACCACACCCTCACTGCGCATCCGCCTCCCCTCCTCTCTCCCCCTGCTACGCTCCCCCCCCTCTCTCCTCTAGGTATCCCTGCCCGCGCCGTCCACACTCCCACTGCGCATGCGCGTCCCACCTCTCTCTCCTCTCCTACGCTCCCCCCCTCTCTTCTCTAGGCATCTCTGCCCGCAGCGTCCACACTCCCACTGCGCATGCGCGCCCCCTCTCTCTCTCCTCTCCTACGCTCCCCCCCCCCTCTTCCTCTCTCGCCTCGCGACGCCGACACAGGCAGCGTCTGCTAGCGAGTTTCTTGGTTGAAAAAACCGACTGCTCGCGCTGCACAACCGTTCACTGGCCACCCCGTATATATGGCAATGGATCTTGACCTCCAAGGTGGTGCCGGTGGGAGATTTCTCCTGTGCGTTGTTGAACAATAAAAATTCGCAGCGTGCGCGTTAACTAAAAGCGGACTGCGAGTCTCTGTGTCCAGTCGGAGTCTTCTGTCTCTCATTGCACATTAGCAGCGATTGGCATGTTCCAGTAGGAAACACCGCTCCATCGCTGCGTGCTTTACGCATCCCCAGTTTTAAATGCGAATGCATTTCTTAGTCGGGCTATGTCAGGCATCCGGCGTTGGCATTGTCCGCGGTGGCCTCGGCAGGTGTTATAGTGAGTGGAGAGGAGGAGCGCGCTCTGGTGCGTGAGGGCGCCCGCATCGCGGGAGCTCGGCGGAGCTATATATGAAAAAAAAATTTAAAAAAATAAAAAAAAGAATAAAAGAAAAAAAAAGAAAAAAATAAAATTAAGAAAAAATTTTAAAAAATAAAAAAAGAAGAAAAAAAACAGAAAAAAAAGCAAAAAAAACGCACTGCGCCGTGCTCCCGAGCAGGCTGCAGAAATTAGGCGCCTTTTCCTTCTTCGAACCACAACCACCATATATAAATGGAGTGAAGCGCGCGCGAAATGCATTCGCATTTCCTCACGATTCCCTTCGGGGAGGTGGGGGGCATTTTTTTCTCAATCAAGAAACTCGCTAGCAGACGCTGCCTGCCTCGGCGTTGAACGGTTGTGCAGCGCGAGCAGTCGGTTTTTTTCAATCAAGAAACTCGCTAGCAGACGCTGCCTGCGTCGGCGTTGCGAGGCGAGAGAGGGGGGAGCGTAGGAGAGGAGAGAGGGGGAGGGGACGCGCATGCGCAATGGGTGTGTAAACGCCGCGGGAGGGATGCCTAGAGGAGAGAGGGGGAGCGTAGGAGAGGAGAGAGAGGGGGGAGGACGCGCACGCGCATTGGGGGGTGTGATCACCGCGGAGACGGATGCCTAGAGGAGAGGGGGGAGGGGACGCGCATGCGCAGTGGGGGGTGCGGTCGCCGCTGGGAGGGATGCCTATAGGAGAGAGGGGGGAAGCGTAGGAGTGGAGAGAGGGGGAGGGGACGCGCATGCGCAATGGGTGTGTAAACGCCGCGGAGGGATGCCTAGAGGAGAGAGAGGGTGAGCGTAGGAGAGGAGGTGCGTGGAGAGGGTTCGCGCATGCGCAATCAGGGTGGTCACGGCGCACACCACCACCACCGCCGGATTGAACTTCGCCATAAGATGCTTCACATCTAATATTGGCAGCCGATCCACGAAGTGAATGCTGATGATGGAGCGAAGCTCCTTGGACGATTATGAAGTGTTTATGAAATGTTTATTAAATGATTCTGACACTACTTATGTGCTTGAAATTACTTTTTTACACTCTCAGTTGGGATGGCACACAAACGGAATGTGTGCGTTTTCTTTTTTTAATTTTTTACCGCCAATCGCAGTGAGACGCGTGACTAATCTGCCTCTGTTTCGCATGCGCTCGTATTCTCGCGCTTTGGGCATCGTGCAGACGCCTTCCGCGTCCCAGCGCTTAAATTGACGGACACTTTGTAAAGTCCAAAGTTTGTTCTACGAACTCCTGTGCCCATTGAGACGGGGAGGTCAGAATGGAACGCGATGCGCGCGTCTCCCTTCTTGCATGATTGGACATGCTGGGCACAGCGACGCTATGCACGCAAAGCGCGAAGGCTGTAGTCCGACGTGACCAGCATCCGTTTGCGCGCCCCGGCGGCCACCTGGCACCGTGGCAGGGCACGTGGGGAGGGACGCACGGACGGACGGACGGATGCACGGACCGACGGACCGGATGCGCGGACGGACGGACGGACGCACGGACAGATGCACGGACATAGAACGGTCTATTTTAAACCTATATGCGCGCTATGAACGCTCTATATGTACGGTAGATGTAACACCTGTGTTTAGGTGCGACGGGGACCTACGACAACGGCGACAACGGACATGGTGAGCGCCTAAGGAGCTTCACTGCTTACAAAGCATACCTATGTGTTGTCATATTTCGCAACAACTTGGAAAACGCCTTTAGGCAAGCTTGCATGCAACCTAGATTAAATATTCCGCGCTAGCAGCCTCTGTTGCCCAAATCGGCTTTTAAACGACCACTAAAGTTGCATGCAAAAGAAGTAACTTTTTAATAACGTGCCTGAACTTCTTTGTAGCTGCAGCAAGGCGTAGATGCACGTTGACTGCGTGCTTATAACGTGTCTCAAATACGTTACAAGGTACCAACACTGTTGATGTCGTGACTGAAATGACCGAAATCGCACGCTGTGCTGGGCAGGCGAACGCCGCTCGACTCATGGGGAAAGATCGCCACCTTGCGGTGCCTTCAGGAGGCGACAAAATTACATTTCTCCGCTGGGCGACGCGCCGAATGGGACGGCTGGAGCAACGGCGCGCCGCCGGCTAATCTCGGAGGCCATGGTATTACACTTCGCGCTCTAGGAAATACACGTACCGGAGTTCCCTTCATCAAATTTAGCAAATGGGGGGCCATTTTAAGGACCTTATTTAAATTTAATGTTTTGCCCCAACAGTCCCCTATTTCTAATAAAATCTAAAGATAAGTTCATTAACAGGGAAGCCATCAGCTGGAAAAAAAACTATTTGCACTAACTGTTTTTATGTTTCCCAGAAGGTTCATAAAGAGCTGATGTGAGAGAATTGCAGCATGTTCAGAGGAAAAAAAACATGTAGCAACCTTTCGGAATCAAATGGTTTTTGCAGCTGCCTGTATATTCAGAAACAAAGCTCAGGCTCACGGCGTTTGTGCTGCAGCCAACTTCTCCTTTATAAATGAAATCCTCGTTCTTTTTTTCCAAAATTACTGACAAGCAATATTGTCAAGCATTACATCGAACACTCGTGCGCTAAACGAAATTTTTCCATGAAATTTGAGCATGAATAGAGCAACGCTTACCACCAGATGCTTTTTTTTCTGCATTAGGCCATATATCCGCCTTTCCGTGATGGTAACACACATCGCATACTTGCTTCAGCAATTTAATGGCCAAAAATATGTCATGTACAAAAGCATGAACAAAGTGTAACATATCAACCCGCATGAAAAAACAGGACAAAAGGAAGCTGGGCTCGCGTAGTGGCTCCACCAGAAATTTTTCAAGACACGCCTTTGAACCTGAAATAAATTCTGCACTGGCAGGTGTTCAGGAGCATCGTTTCTCGTAGGCAAAAATCATGAGAGAAG
Organism: Rhipicephalus appendiculatus; assembly: GCA_030522465.1. Taxonomy (NCBI): domain Eukaryota; kingdom Metazoa; phylum Arthropoda; class Arachnida; order Ixodida; family Ixodidae; genus Rhipicephalus; species Rhipicephalus appendiculatus. The sequence goes on from JALIZH010007141.1 coordinate 22,519, forward strand.
CACCTGCCCGGTAGATTATCTCCTAGTGCGTGAGTGTTTGATGTAGGACCTTGGAAGGGAGCTAACGTCTTAAAGCGAATCGTACGAATCCCGCGAACAAAATGGCACAAGCCATGAGGATGTGTACGGACAGCGACGACGACGCTTATTTGTCTTTCCTTTGAAACAGGGCAGCAGCAAAGAATCAGTTAGCCTGGTCTTATCACATTCACTGCAATGGATCACAGCGTTTTGCATATCCCTTCTTTATGTTATCTATAAACTCTTTTTTGAAACTCTCTTTCACATTGTACAGTTACAGATATACCTGTAACGATTCCAGCACCATGAAGTTATTTTCCTGCTTTCTGCACATCCATGCTGTGCTGTTAACTAATCTTAACTTGTGACTAATGCTTCCTGATTTGCATTTCAGCCCCTTAGATGGTCCATTTTTCTTGGAAATATTACAGGCAAAATACTTAAACATTCTGTTACAAGACACTGCTCAAATCTCGGATTTTAGGTAACGCACACTTCATACTAATGTGAATGTTCAGTATGGAAGTTAACACTGGTGCTCTGGAGCTGCTTCAGAAGCAGAAAAAAATAGCGGTTTTGGGCACAAAAATCACCTTTGGCGGAGTGAAGGATCTTCGCTGGAGCAAGAAATGCCATGGCTTGGAGCACTCAGCCACACACTAGTACTATATTGTCCTTGCAAATGTCACACAGCACAAGAGAAAGAAGCAAGAGCAGCGCGCAAGTTACACAAGTGAAACAAGCAAGAGCAGCGCAAGTTACAATGCTGCTGATAGACTGAGAAAGTGAGTTTCAAAATGTGGTTTTACAGCAGTTCTAATAAAAGCTATGGCTATAATATTTGCAAGGTATTTTAAAGGTGGACGCAGGATGCCTTGAAACTCAAAATTAGTTTAAAATTGTATTCAGTGCGTTTTTATTTTTGTTTATTAGGTTTTTCGACAAGTCAACTTTTTTCTTAAAATCTGTCATTTCCAGAGCATTGCAGTTTTGCAGAAATACCACTACTAACCCATTACAGAAGTGAAACTACAATTTTAGCGTCCAGCCAAAACTAGTTATGTTTTCTTTACGTTTGTCGGTGTGTCAAAAGTGTCGCTTATGAATGGTTTTTCTAATACTGAAACAATACAAATGCCCCTAGGCTACTCATTCTCGATTCAGTTATCTGAACGTTTAGGAGAGTTATGAGGCGGGCTAGTTGGTGTTGATTCATTTTAAAAAATGCTTTGTGAACAGAGACAGGGGACGAAAAAAGCAGTACAGGTTTTTTTAGCCCTGTGTCTGTGTTCAAAAAGCTCTTTTTTAAGTGAATTTATCTGAACGCTACTATTTAACGATTGAGAATTTTCGTTTGTTCATGCTCGATAGTTCCCGAGAAACAAAGTACACAAACTTCAAAAAATATTGTTTTGAGAAATACGCAGAGCTTACATAAGGGTAGAGGTGCATTTTTTGTCAACGTGTCAAAAAAAAAACAAAAATTATTTTTTTATCCATGAGTGCCTAAATGTGATACATTTTTGAAAGGTAAATTTTCTATCAGGGTGACTGCAAAATACCAAAAAGTGAATATTTCACCAAAGAAAGTCTCACCCGACCCTAATTGTGCTGCTATTGTTAGTCTGCATTGTGGATCAAAAAGTTAAAAATCTAGTCAAGCAATTTTTCGGGTTGTGTTCCACAGCCCTGAACATCCGCATATTTCAGAGTGTGATCTTTATATCAAGTAATTAAGTTTGATTTCATCTATTATTTAAGCACATTGAAAGAGGCGGTACAAACAATTTTTTATTAGTGCTGGTATGTTCCGGCCGAAGGTTTCATTTTACTTTTCAGCCCTTTAACAAATGCCTCATTTAACAGCCTTATCACGTCGCTTAAATATTAGTGGTGTGCCAAAAGGGAAATTTAGAACCGAATCGAATATCAAGCTATTAGTGATTATACAAGTTCAAATGCGAATATGAATTGAACACTATTCGAATAGTTTGCGAATACAACCATTTTCAAGGCAGACCAAGAGTTCCACAACTTTTTATCTAAAACAAATATTGAACTTTAACAAAGTAACATTACCGTAACATTTATTTGACAAAAGCTACCACAATTATGTAAACTAAGGTAGCCTCATATATAGTAGCGAATAGTCTTCAAAGCATTTTTTACTGTAGGTTGAATGCACCAGTTTCTTCAGTATTCGAGGCTGTACTTTGTCACCAGCTCTTAAATAACACAGAGACCTAAAGGTTACTTAATGCTTGATGAATGAACATCGTGAATCTCATAACGATAGTGGATCGAGGACACATTTGCTTCGGCTGCAGAGGAGTTTGATGCAAACATTTATGATCCTGTGATGAGTAAAGATTCGATAGTCCCGTAAAAGCTTGAACTGCAGCCTCTCCACAATTCGCTAATTCAAGAAATATTATCCTTCGCTCTTCTAATTTGTTGTTCCTTTTGGGATTTTCCCGTCGCTGCTCATTATTCAAACACTATTCCAAATATATTCATTAATTCGAATAGTGCATGTCCGATTCGTATATCCAATCGAACACCACACTATTCGATTTGCAGTTCGAAATTTTTCAATATACGCGCACCCCAGTTAAGTATACAAAACAGAGTGGTTGTGACGCATTATACCACAGGGTTTGTCCAACAAGTAACAGGCGGTCCGCATCAACCGGCGGGCCCGCATGCACTTCGACGCGCTGTGCTCTCATCGCGGAAAGAATGTGCGAGAAGTGTTGCTCTCCATGGCATGGCCGTATCCTCTTACACCAGCGTTTTGTAGAGTTACGTGAGATCAGATCCAAAAGAGTTAGCTGCAAGCCTCACTTCGTATAACGTTACAATTTGTTCCTATCGCATTCACTTCTCACCCCTTGCGGTGCAACTGTGACTTCATTAGCTATGTACAGCCACCCATTTCTTTAACCTGAGCGCCCCAGCGTCAAACGGCGAGTCTATAAGCGTGGAACTTTTCCGTGGAACTCGTTTTCATTTCCCATGCAAGCCACAATGCAACACTCGTTGGAAGAGAGGATTACAATCATGCTTTTGTGAAACTCAACAAATCTGAAGTGGAAACTTTTCTTATGATAAACATCTTTGGTGATACTTGTTCGTCGTAACGTCAAATGTATCGGAGGCATAAGGTCTTTTTAGAAGGTCGTAAAAAGATCAGCGCTGAAGCCTGCCCTGAACCGCAGTCAACGACCACCACTGACGGCAAGGAGCTAGTCCACACCGCCTTCATCATGACACGCTTCCTTGTCGATTCAAAGGTGCCAAGGGTTCCCCAACTGCCCTACAGTTATGACATGGCTTATCCAGACTTCCTGTTGTTTAAGCGCTTGAAAACTCCCATAAAATGGCATAATTTTGTGACAGTTGACAAAATCAAAGACGCTTGCACCAAGGCTTCAGAAGAAATTGCGGAGAGGACCTTACTGTGACGCATTTCATGCCTGGAAATCTCCCTCGCATTCGAGCAACGCAATGGACGGCGTGCTAGCAGACGTGTCGCCATTTATGCCAATAGCGAAAGTAAGTTCACTTACGTGGATCATACCAACGATGCTGCAACCCTGCAGTCTTTTTGTCATGTGCTTAGACTGCGCGCGCTTGTTCTGTTCTACGCTTTCTTTTCCTGTTTTGTTTTAAGAAAGGACTCAGCTGTCAGTCAGCGCTCGTGTAGTTCAGTCTTCTTCGGTGTCGTTCGTCTTTTGCGCTGTTTAAAAATGATACTCAACCAACTAGCCCAACCCTCCCTTTTGCTGCTCTTGAACGTTAACTGCCTGGCATTTATCAACCTGGCCTTACATACCGAAATGGCATCCATCATGTCCCCTCTGTACCGTGCGTTAATCAGCTTCGCTGGTCATCCACCTCACAGAGTGGAATGGCTCCCCATTTTTTAGATGTGAAGCATCTTATGGCGAAGCTTAATCCGGTGGTGGTGGTGGTGTGCCGCGTGGCCTCCCTTACTGCGCATGCGCAAACACTTCAAAAAAAATTAAAAAAACCTCCTCTCCCCCTTCTCTAGGCATCCCTCCCCGCGGCAACCACACCCTCACTGCGCATGCGCCTCCCCTCCTCTCACCTCCTACGCTCCCCCCTATCTCCTCTAAGCATCCCTCTCCGCGGCGTCCACACCCCCCACTGCCCATGCGCGTCTTCCCCTCTCCTACGCTCCCTCCTCTCTCGCCTCGCGACGCCGACGCAGGCAGCGTCTGCTAGCGAGTTTCTTGGTTGAAAAAACCGACTGCTCGCGCTGCACAACCGTTCACTGGCCACCCCGTATATATGGCAGTGGATCTTGACCTGCAAGGTGGCGCCGGTGGGAGATTTCTCGTGTGCGTTGTTGAACAATAAAAATTTGCAGCGTGCGCGTTAACTAAAAGCGGACTGCGGGTCTCTGTGTCCAGTCGGAGTCTTCTGTCTCTCATTGCCCATTAGCAGCTATTGGCATGTTCCAGTAGGAAACACCGCTCCATCACTGCGTGCTTTGCGCCTCCCCAGTTTTCTCACCTGCGCAACGCTGCGATGAGCGCCAGCGTCAACGCCGCCGCCACTGTAAGCGTTAGCGCCCGCTGCTTCAAATCTACACATGGTTCCCTTTAGCGCGAGATGGTGTAATTTTTTTCTGTTTATTGCGATAGCAATTATATGGACACTAGGTCTACGAAGACCAGGAGTGGGCCGTCCAGCGGGCCAGGGCTGTCGCCGAGGAACTCGGTAGATGTTCCTCGAACGGTGTATCCCTGGTAACCTAGCCCCGGGCACAACCGTTGGGCAAAATAAAGTTCATTCAACTCAACTAAACAGGTTTTTGCCGTCACATTTCCAAATTCATAACATCAACCCGCGCATCGCATGCTCTACCCGCGAGTAAAAGGTCGCGAGCACTGGCGACGAACGCTGCTGAAGCAGAGATGAAACAAGTCGGCCGTCTCCACCTTCGCGCGGAGGACGCATTTATTTATTTATTTATTTATTTATTTATTTATTTATTTATTTATTTATTCAAATTACCTCACAGGCTCCTACATTGGAGTATTGTGTGAGGGGGGGGAGGGGGGGGGGGTTACATAGTAGGGGTAACAGTAACTGGAGCATGGGAACTACATTATACAATGCTTATTGACTGTTAGTACAGAAACAGTGGGGAAAAAAAAGAAAGAAAAAAAGAAAAAAAAAACAAGAAACATCTTTATCAATAGTTAAATATCACCTCAGTTAGAAAAGATGGCCGTTACTTCGGCCGTAAAATTGGTTGCATTTCTAATGTTCACGATGTGCTCCGGAAGACCATTCCAATGATTAATTGCCTGTGGCAAAGCGGATGAATTAAAGGCAGTGGTTCTACTTGAAATGCGTTGGAAGCTTAATGGTTTATTCAAACGACGTGAGGTGCGAAAAGGTTTTACAAGAGGCAACGATGAGTGATTGGTACTATAGACGATCTTATGAAATAGACAAAGCAAGGCAATTAGTCTGCGTGATTGCAAGGTAGAAAGAGAGAGTGATGATTTAATGTTTGTTACGCTGGAGTGATAGTTGTAGTTCCTGGAAATGAAACGTGCGGCACGATTTTGAATCACTTCAAGGGAATTAATTAAGTAAGCCTGATGGGGTGACCAAATGGGTGATGCGTACTCTAATTGCGGGCGAACGAATGTTTGATATGCGAGCTTACGGGTAGTTGCAGGAGTTCCATGGAGATTCCTTTTAAGATAGCCTAAAGTGCGAGATGCTTTAGCTGTTACTTTCTGTATATGGGTGGACCAGGAGAGATTATTGGAGAAATGAACACCGAGGTATTTGTAGGAAGAGGCATGGGACACCAAGGTGTTACTCAGTGAGTAATGGAAAGAGGAGTTGGTCTTCTTGCGGCTGAATGTCATTAATTTACACTTGTCGGTGTTAAGTGACATTTGCCAAGATGTACACCAAGCGGTTACTTCATCGAGATCCATTTGAAGTGCTAGGTGATCTGCAGGTGATCTGATTCGATGACATCAACCTGCGTGCGTGGCCTGCCGTCGATAGCTCATCAAATAGAGAGGATACGCCCCGCCCGTTTTTCGTAGAGACCACGAAGGGACGAAAGGGGACGGGAGGGGGGCCTGCGTCGCTCGAAGGGCGCTGTCGATGGCGCGCGCGCGCTGTTTCGAGGCATCAGGAGACGGCTCGTAAACTTCCTGGGCTCTGAACGCTTACCTATTAAGGCGAAAGCCTTTAATGTCTCATGCTCACGTCGGTCCGTCTGTCCGTCCGTCCGTCTGTCCGTCCGTCCGTCCATCTGTCCGTCCGACCGGTGTCCGTCCGTCCGTCTGTCCGTCCCTCTGTCTGTCCGTCCGTCCGTCTGTCCGTCCGTCTGTCTGTCTGTCCGTCCGTCCGTCCGTCCGTCCTGTCTGTCTGTCTGTCCGTCCCTCTGTCTGTCTGTCCGTCCCTCTGTCTGTCCGTCCGTCCCGTCCATCCGAGCTCTGGCACGGAGCCAGGTGGCCGCCGGGATGCGCAAACGGACGCCGGTCGCGTCGGACTCTACAGCGCTCGCTCTTTGCTTGCGTAGCTTTGCTGTGCCCAGCGTTTGCAATCATTCTGACCGACGCCGTCTCAATGGACACAGGCGTTCACGGAATACACTTTCGAAATTACAAAGGGCCCGTCAATTTTAGCGCTGGAACGCTATGGCGTTTACACGATGCACAAAGCGCGAGAAAATACTAACGCATGCGAACGGAGGAACATTAGTCTGGCGTCTCGCTGCGACTCGCGGTAAAAAAATTAAAGAAGAAAACACGCACACATTCGCTTTGTGTGTTATCCCACTGAGAGTGTAAAAGAAAAAAATTACACCATCTCCCGCTAAAGGGAACCATGTGTAGATGCGAAGCAGCGGGCGCTAACGCTTACACTGGCGGCGGCGTTGACGCTGGCGCTCATCGCAGGAGAGAAAACTGGGGAGGCGCAAAGCACGCAGTGATGGAGCGGTGTTTCCTACTGGAACATGCCAATCGCTGCTAATGGGCAATGAGAGACAGAAGACTCCGACTGGACACAGAGACCCGCAGTCCCCTTTTAGTTAACGCGCACGCTGCGAATTTTTATTGTTCAACAACGCACAGGAGAAATCTCCCCCCGGCACCACCTTGCAGGTCAAGATCCAGTGCCATATATGCGGGGTGGCCAGTGAACGGTTGTGCAGCGCGAGCAGTCGGTTTTTTCAACCAAGAAACTCGCTAACAGACGCTGCCTGCGTCGGCGTCGCGAGGCGAGAGAGGGGGGGGGAGCGTAGGAGAGAGGGGGGGGGACGCGCAGGCGCAGTGGGAGTGTGGACGCCGCGGGCAGGGATGCCTAGAGGAGAGAGGGGGGAGCGTAGGAGAGGAGAGAGAGGGGGGACGCGCATGCGCAGTGGGAGTGTGGACGCCGCGGGCAGGGATGCCTAGAGGAGAGAGGAGAGAGGGGGGAGCGTAGGAGGGGAGGCGCATGCGCAGTGAGGGTGTGGTTGCCGCGGGGAGGGATGCCTAGAGGAGAGAGGGGGGAGAGGAGGTTTTTTTATTTTTATTTTTTTAAAGGGTTTGCGCATGCGCAGTAAGGGTGGTCACGCCGCACACCACCACCGGATTAAGCTTCGCCATAAGATGCTTCACATCTAAAAATTGGCCGCGTATCTGCGTGATTCGCTGCAAATGTTGTCGAAAGACGATAGTCTTGTGCCGGCCGTACTATTATGTTTTGCCTTGCCTCAGACAGCACCTACTCTACGTTGAATTGGCTGCATCTGGCTGGCATTGATAAAACACTAGGGGTCTTTAGAATTGCTTACCTATGTATTTTTAATAAAAGAACACACGACCTGACACTAACCTATTAATGTTGCGCCTCAGGTATGCGTAGTATTTGCTTTCTGATTGAATATGTTCACAAGTATGAACGCAAACACCAGTTCAAGATGGCTGGGCGTTCAGAAAGTGGTTAAACTTTGGCCGAGTAGCTGAATCGGGTTACGGACAGACAGACAGACAGACAGACAGACAGACAGACAGACAGACCAAAATTTTTGCGTTCAAGTATCGCAAGAAAGACTATCGTCTTTAAAAAACATGGCATAGTCAGTGGAACGGCCACACGCTTTCGCCGAACACACTTTAGAATGTACAAAGTGTCCTTCAATTTTTTAGAGAACTGAAAGCCTGAAAACAACTTCGGTTCCAGTAGCAGCCATATATATTCCCTTAAACTATCGTTTTGTTGAGTTACGCAAAAGCGTATCTAAATGTTCGCTGGTAGCCTAACTTCTTATAATACAGTTTGTTGGTATCGCATTCTAGCAGTAGTATTTGCAGGCATAATTATTACTTGGAAAAAGTAATGTATGATATCATTGTACTGGTGATTTGGAAGGAGTCATTAAGTTTATATTTCCCATAAATTATGTCACTGAGCTATTGACCCTGCAAAGCGAGGGGCGGCCGCGCAACATGGCGTAGCCGCTTCTCAGTGGTCCTTCCGACGCCAGGGCCGTCAGCGACGGGCCTGCTACTGACAGTTGCGCACATTAAAACCGCATTGCGGCGGCTCAGACCAGGAGGCATACTTTTATTAATGAGACGACTTTAAAAAAAAAACAAGGAAAAAAATTCGAATTGGGACTCTCTCACGACCTCGAAAGGGCACGGCCTTTTAGGAGGGCTTTACCGAAAAGGCTATTACAAATCCAGATGCGCTGGTGGATTGAATTACGAAAAAGTTCTTCTGGGGGAAGATCCATGGATAAAGTACATTCGAGAAAGGGGGAAGATCCATGGATAAAGTACATTTGAGGAAAAGTGTCAATGCGTTCCCACCGATCACGCGCTCTTCCATGGACGCGAATTACGGAATATTGTTCCAGATATATATTGCTAGAGTTCCCAGATTTCATTCCGCGATGTCCAGGAACAGAGGTGAGAGATATTTTAGCGGCACGCGTGTAGGTAATATTAGCGAACATTGCTCTAATTACGTGCCGTGCGACGCTTGAAACAAGCTACCAGCAGCGTTTCTGAAACAGACGGCGTCGAAGGATGAATCGCCGCCACACAGGTCTCGCTACCGTCACGAGTCTCTGCGGAGAGCGCGTTTTGCCGTCGAGCAGACTTGCACAACAGAAGCTGCGTTGGCATCACGCGTGGCATCGTTCCTGGCATCGTGACTTACGCGAGACCATGGTGCTCGGAAAAATGCTTCTTTGAGCCCATTTGGAGAAAAAATAATTGTGCTTTAAAGCAGCTTTGGAACTTTTTTCCTATTTGACTGTGCAACTTAAATGAATCCGTCAGAACAAAACGCCATACCCCTGACACTAGTGGGAAATTCAGGGGTGGAACAGGCTACATGGGTTTGGGAGCAGTCCTGGGAGCAGGCAAAAGTGCCCATTGTAGCAGGCTTGGAGCATCTAGAAAGACATCTTGGAGCAGGCTTGGAGTAGCCAGAAAGGCATTTTCGAGCAAGTTTGGAGCAGTCATAGAGAACGTTCAGAGCAAGTGTAGCCCCGTTACACACCACTTGGGAAGCCCCATTTGTCCAATGCTGCATTTTTCAAACACTAAGCTAAGTTGTGCAATAGCCTTATTGCGATAGTAATTATATGGACACTCTCGACGGGTTTTTGCCGATGCCGTCATGCCCCTTATCAAGTCCAAATTGATCACATGCACCCGCGCATCGTATGTTCTACCTGCGTGTAAAAAGCGCACGAGCGGGGGCGACGAACGCGGCTGAAGCAGATCCAACGAGCCGGCCCATCTCCGTCGCTCGGAGGACGCATGCGATAACATCACCCCGCTCGGGAGGCCTGCCGTCGAAGCAGAGAGTAAACACCTCGCCCGTCTCGAACGAGCATGAAAAGATGCGAGGGGGGGTGGGTGTCAGAGCAGCAACTGTGAACTTTGCTTCTAAGGGCGCGGTCGCGATCACTGGCGCACGCGCTAGCTCGGCAGCCATCAGCGGGCGTTCTACGTACTGCGCTCACATCGCGAAGAGACTGTGCAAAAAGTGTTGCTCTCCCTGGAGAGGCCGTACTATCTCACACCAGCGTTTTGTAGAGTTACGTGAGATTGGATACAAAATTTCTTGCTATCGCATTCATTGCTTCGCCCTTGCGGTGAAACTGACTTTTTTGGCTATGAACAGCCACCCGTTTTTTTAACACAAACGCGCGAGCGTCAACTGCTGAGTCGATAAGCGCCGTATAACTCAGTACATCGGCGAAATGAATTAACGCGTGCGCTCGATTAGCAGTCCTGGCCGTCCTGCTGTGCACCTGTCCTTGCTTGGCTGTTCCGGGAACCGGACACCACGCCTGATTTTTTTTAGCACCGTTACCGTCATCTTTTTTTCTTTTCTGAACGCTTCCATCAAGTTACAAAGCAATCACAGTTTCACCGCAAGGGCGAAGCAATGAATGCGATAGCAACAAATTGTAATGTTATAAGAATTAAGGCTGGCAGCTCACTCATTTGGATTCCTCATCGCGTAACTCTACAAAAGGCTGGTGTAAGATATGCTCTTTTCGCGCAGTCTTCGCATTGAGAGCGTAGCACGTAGAAGGATTCACGAGCCATGAGCACTGATGCCTGCCGAGTTAGCGGGTGCGCCAGCGATCGCGACTGCGCCCTCAGAATCGACATTCACAGCTGCTGCTCAAACTATCACAGCCTTGACGAAAGCGAAACTATAACCGTTTCGAAGAAACCAAAAATACGATGTTTCAGCCACGTTTTCGGGCATGGGGCTTGATGGCTGTAGCACGTTGCGGCTAAATTCGGGTGCGGCGGCGCAGTACGGCGCTTATAAGCGGGTTTGGCGCATCAGGGGCGGTTCGGCGCAGGATGTTTGGCGCAAGTTTGGCGCACAATGGCGCAAATGGCGCAGCTGTTCCACCCCTGGAAATTATAAATTGCGTACGACTGGTATCACGTCCTTCAACAGCACTGAAGCTTTAAAATTACAAATATGAAACAATACATACCACTTTCACGGGTGCCATCCCCCCTAGGCGGCTTGGTAGAAGGGCCTTCACTGGCAGTACCGTCCGAGCAATCCGTCTCGCTCATGCAGTCAGAGTATACGGAACCATGTCGCGAGCGCCTTGCGCCGCGTGTTTTCTTGCCGTTTCTTAGGAGGTAGTCTGCAGAAACAAAACAATGCACTAAATACCGGACGCAGTTACTGATGCTCATGTAATGGACATCTAGCTGTGTTGGCAACATGCAGGCTAGTTAGGCTGCATGACACGCAGCCCTTGATCTCTATTTCACATGCCAGCAGCGCCACCTGCATATTGTTGACTTGAGCCTCCTGATAAGTTCCTTCTTAACGTGGTGCGCTTAGAACAAATTTTCAACGCTTTGTACTACTATATGCACTCCACTGTGGAACAGCAATAAGCTGCGCCGTTTAACAGTTTCGCTGTACAAAATGAAGGTGTGGGCTTTTCAGTCGGCGTTCGCTCAATTTTTTCAAACAGACACACAGAGATGGTCCCTATACAGATGGTTCACTTTCCAATACAGATAGATATACGCGCGTGTTGCTTTTAAGGTCTGAAACTTGACCACCCAAGTGAATTTCGTCACGGATTCTGACATCGCTGCTCAGCTAAACGTAATCTTTTAGAGAGATAATAACGAAGAACCTTGAACTCTTAATATGCGTGGTATTTACATTAGCTAAAAAAAAAACAACTTCCGCCAGCATTTTCTCCCCTTGTTCAAAAAATGTTGTAGGGCCCTTTTAAAAGAGCTATCCCAGGTGTCTAACGGAAAAGTAACCACTGAAGACGATGCCAAACAGAAAAGTTGTGTTATTCAAGAAAATAGCGTGGCGACTCACCTCGCACTAGTGAAACAATGCGTACTTAAGTTAACGCCGCGACCAAATTAAGCAACACTGCAAAATGGTTGGCTTTAATGTAGGTGGCCCGTGGGGGGACACGGCTCTTTGAAGGACACGGCTCTTTGAAGCTCTCGCTATGTATTTTTGAACGAAATTTTATGAAATTTCGCATGCTTGGTTAGTTTTTCCACGCGACTCTAAAAGTACAGTTGTTTCTTTTTCCAAACTAGTGCTTAGTCGCGAGCTTTCAAAGCGGAGGAGGTATCGTCGCACATTCTTATACAGTAGCCTCATCCTACACGCCACCTTGCGGCACCTTACTGCGGCTCGCAGACGGCTCGAATGGGCCACAGTCAATCACATGACGTTAGTTCATCACGTGTTCCCGACAGCCAATGGCACGTTCATCTAATCTATTTTTGGCGCCGGTTTTCGTAATGAACCAACAATACAAACGAAGCGGCAGTACGTAATATTTGAAGCCGAAAACTTGCTCTTTGCAACGAAACCAATATGGCCGCCCTCATACCAATGAAATCCAAGCATGGCGTCGTCCAACATTCGTCACTTTCCATACTAAAAGGATCAGCTGCCATGTATGTTTGAAAGTGATATTACGGCTGAAATACGCGCATGCGACATGGGAAACTTGGCATGTAAGGAGTATATAGAGCTTTTAGTAGTGCAATTTTTCAATTATCAATTCTTTGATAAATCGAATACCCTGGATGCCTAAATACCCGCGTCTAGCCTCAACACATGTCCATCAGTTTTCGCATGAGTGTTTCGTTCTAAGTACACATATATCATATTCATGTAAAATAATGTTCATCAGCAGCAGCTGCCTACCTTTCTCCACTACAGCACAAGGGATTCTCCCAGCCATTTCCAATTACTCGAGTCTCTCGTGAACTGATTGCATTTTATACCTGCACGCACATTAATTTCACCATATCACCTCCGTCATCTTCAACTGTCCAAACCATAGATGTTCTCTTTCTGTGACTTTGTCAACCTCCCTCTCCACAACAACCATTCAGGAAACTGTGCGCACTGTGCCCCAGGATTACAGAGACATCTTTGGAACTTTGTCAAATCAAGACCTTCTTGGGCATTTCTTCACGATGAGAAAAGGCATTCAACGGCAGTGGTCGTTCTTCTCGCGAACACAACTTCAAATTTTTTTTAAAGGCGAAGCTCCTTAGGGGTGTGGGTCTGTCCCTCCTCTGTAGTATGTAGTAGTAGTAGGTAGCCACCGTAGGTAGTTCACATGCGGTGATGTCACATATGGCCCCACTACCGTGCCATATGTGACATGACCACTTTCCCTGCATTTCACCGATCACAAAGCGGTGATAATGAAGGGACCACGTAAACCAACAGTACAATAAAAGTTTGATGTTTAATATATACACGGTGTTTAACACTCTTTATATGATGTACTGGGCGAATTTCACGGAAGAGTTTCACGGTTTACCGATGATTCCCTCCGGAGCTTCGCCCCACTCATCATCATTCATTCCGTGGATATGCTGTGATTTTTTTCGTGAAGCTTCCCGCAACAATTGTAAAATCTCAGAAAAGGCCCATACACAGAAAATTTGTGCGAAATCCTGGCAGCTTTGCCAATTTTCTTGTTAATGTCCCTTGGCTGCGCAAATTAGAAAAAATCACGCCATATCCACGAAGTGAATGATGATGAGTGGGCGAAGCTCGATCGTTTTCATCTATGGCAGAAAGAGAATGTGTGGTCTGGAACGCGCTTATACTTCATGGTCATCAGCGTCATCATCATCGTTATCACGTGTAGTGGGTACATTCCACTATATTGGAACGCGCTTATACTTCATCGTTATCACGTGTAGTGGGTACATTCCACTATACTGCGTCATCGTCATCTTTATCACGTGTAGTGGGTACATTCCACTACACTGGAACGCGCTTATACTTCATCGTTATCACGTGTAGTGGGTACATTCCACTATACTGCGTCATCGTCATCTTTATCACGTGTAGTGGGTACATTCCACTACACTGGAACGCGCTTATACTTCATCGTTATCACGTGTAGTGGGTACATTCCACTATACTGCGTCATCGTCATCTTTATCCCGTGGAGTGGGTACATTCCACTACACGTGGCTACCTACCTACCTACCTACCTACCTACCTACCTACCTACCTACCTACCTACCTACCTACCTACCTACCTACTACTACTACTACAGAGGTGGGACAGACCCACACACTAAGGAGCTTCGCCCCTAAAAAATTCCGCAGAACTCGATTCTTCAAGGTGCCTAGAATTTCTCAGTCTTCACAGCTTTACAGGACACTTGAACCTTCTTACGTACACTACAGACTGGCCGATGCCACAACCACTGGTCAGTAATAGCTGGTGGATAATACTGAGGCCGCAGCTGCTACCCATGAGGCATTGCACAAGGTGCACATCAAACAGGTAAATGTGCCGACATGGATTACATTAAAATTTCTACATAATTTTCACTGGCTAGTCCCCAACCATAGAGCGCAAACCCCATGAAAATGAGCCCAGCAGAAGTAGGTGCCTCAATTTGTACAAGCCACTACCGCAGATTGCAGAATCTCTAACAGCCATTCTTTTATGACATCAACGAAAAAAGACATACCAAGGTCTGCCTTTGGAAATCGACGGATTTGGAAGCCCTTAGCTGGTTCGTGCATTCCCCAAGCTTTGAGGATTTGAAGCCGCATCTTGGCCATCGCTGCACGGAATCGCTGCTTCGCCTCCAATGGCTTGCAACGATGTCTGCGCGTCTTGCACTGATCCCAAGCCTGCGTTTGGAGTAAACAAGCTTCCAATCATAAAGCAACCCCAAAGTCTGTGCCACATCTCAGATACGAAGTAAATTGCCCCATAAAAGCAAACAGGTCATTATTTGAATACACGCGTAATTAGATCTAATTATAGCCTCGTAGATATTTTCCCTTTCAGTATGATTTCGCAGCATCAAACTCAGCGACCTAGGGGACTAAGTATGACCCGGCACTATTTTCCCTTTCAGTATGATTTCGCAGCATCAAACTCAGCGACCTAGGGGACTAAGTATGACCCAGCACTATTTTCCCTTTCAGTATGATTTCGCAGCATCAAACTCAGCGACCTAGGGGACTAAGTATGACCCAGCACTATTTTCCCTTTCAGTATGATTTCGCAGCATCAAACTCAGCGACCTAGGGGACTAAGTATGACCCAGCACTATTTTCCCTTTCAGTATGATTTCGCAGCATCAAACTCAGCGACCTAGGGGACTAAGTATGACCCAGCACTGTGTAAAAGTCAGAGAATTATCTAAGGTGCAGGTATGAACGACACGTACTTTGAAATTCTTGTGCCACCTTACATCTGTATATCACGATAAGGCCAACAAAAATTATACCCGTGTTATCAATACATTACACGAAAGGAAGATAATACAGTAAAAGGCCGTTAATTCGGACTCGAAGGCAACTGTAAAATTGTTCGAATTAAGCGGAGTTCGAATTAGCTGGCAGGCGCTAGAGTGAACAGACATCGCGCCACACTGTGCGGAGAGAACCCAGAGAAGCCACCTCTGGACTCGTTCCCGCAAATTAGGCGATATTACACGTTTGTGGCAGGTAATTTCGTAGATTACGTTCATGCTCTAACAGCGAACAGAATTTATTGATCAGTTAGTGATACGCCAGAAACAAGCAGCGACTCGCATTCACGTGAGCAGTGAGCCTTAATGCCAAAATATAGGAAGCTATTTGTGCTCCAAAACACGGTCACCTACACGGCAGAGTTAACACAATCAAAATTGAAAGTCTTTCTTAGTTTATCTACAAAAACATTGAAATTGTCCAAGGGGACACGGCTAAAGGCAAACATTGCCTGACTGCGCCGTGCCACCCATACAGCAGCAGCAGCAGCAGAAAGACGGCATTTACAACCATAATAGCATACATGGAAATCAATCACTACACTTGTTTTACAAAGGTGAAAGTGATGCGTAATTTGGGTGATCATTCTGGGCCGATATGTGCGCAATCTGGACCGATTTCTGCGAGGAGGGAGGAAAGCCAGGGGGCTCCCAGTTCGAATTAACCGTTGTAGATACTGACGCGTTCGAATTATCGGGAGTTTTTCCCCCGTAGAAATACATAGGGCTTTGCCGGGACCAGGACGCCAGTTCAAATTAACTGTAAGTTCGAATTAACCGAGTTCGAATTAACGAGCTTTTACTGTAATAATATCTGGGATTTTACGTCCCAGCACCACGGTATCAGTATGAGGGACGCCGTAGTGAGGGCTTCTGATGTTCTTTAACGTGCACTGACATCTCACAGTACACGGGCATCTACCATTTCGCCTTCACCTAAATGCGACCGCCGCAGCCAAGATGGCACCCGCCACCTTCGGGTCAGTAGCTGAGGACCGTACCCCCAGATCCACCGTGGCGTGCTACAAAATGGAAAAATCGCGTATCGAAGTACGATGCATGCGTGCTGCAAAATCGACTAAGACTCCTATAAACACGTAAATCACGCCCGCAAAAACGTTTTCCTGAGAGAGGACACTGTCATGCTCTGTCATATTTCGATGTCGACCAAGCAGAACTGAGCAAACCCAGTGCCGTAACAGGGATCGTAACAGGGGGAGACGCGATACAACATAACTGATGTAAGCATGAATTTACCGTTTCCTGAATGCCACCCCCCCTCCCCCCACGATCACCACCCCTTGGATCCGCCAGTGACGGGGGGTCGAAAGACTGGCTCCGGAAAGGACGTTTTAGGATTCACCAAGTGCGGAGGACTAACGCGACTACATCCGGTCTGTTTCTTTAACAGCTTTGAATTGCAGTTTGCATTGAACATGAATACCGCACTTCACAGTTAGGTAGTCCGTGAACAGCGAGAAGCCCCCACACAGCTCCGCTCAATGCTCGTCAACGTGCGATTTACCAACAAACGCTCAGCACGCTCGCAAGCGTAGTTTTCGACAAGCGGGAGGCAATCAGTTGGGAAAATATTCAAGCCGGGGAGACTTTAACCTTTCTTGTGGACTGACGACCACACTGGGTGTTCTAAAGACGTTTAGGACGCGTGAGAGCACTTGTTCTCGATTTGTGGCTGACTGCGCGGCTCAATTTTTACGTGCGCTGGCTTGTCACCGCGTTACGTCGGTTTTGCATTCAAGACGCGCGACGAGCGCTTTGACGTGCACGAGTAGCAGTTGTACCACATTACGGCAGACGCGCTCTACTTGGACATTTGGGCTTAGCTTTACGATCGTACCGAAGAATGCTGCACAGCGCTACTAAGAGCCCTCTATGGATCGATGGATGGATGCAAAACTTTATTGCGCGAGTCCTGAGGTGCACGACTCAACGCAGCGAGCCGCTCCCACGTTGGGACAGTCAGGCCAAGCCCGACCGCCGCATCGTGGGCCCTCTGGACAGCCCACAGTTGAGCGCCGACATCGGGGCTCTTGATAGCGGATAGCCACTTGTCTTCATTGGATTGGTCCGTGCCCCGTATGTGTTTTTTTTTTAAACATCAAACTTCTGCACGGCTGAATCTTCATTTGCGTGAAAGTCCCCGTTTACAGCGTGCAGTGACGATAGCTGCTGCCCCTCGGCCGCGGTGGCTACAGCCTACATTACGATACGCGGAGTGACTCGTAAACAACAACCACAAAAAACGTCACAGTTTCGCCGCGAGGGCGAAGCAATGAATGCGATATCCACAAATTGGAATGTCACGCGAAGACAAGCAGATCGAAATGTGCAGTGCGCTCCTCAAGCACAAAGGACGCACGCATATACACACACACACACACACACACACACACACACACACACACACACACACACACACACACACACACACACACACACACACACACACACACAAACACACACACACACACACAAACACACACACACACACACAGGACGAGTGCGAACAACGTTCACAGCTCGACACTTAACATCTTCTCAAACACATAGGACGCACGAAACATACGCACATGTACACATAGGAAGAGCGCGAACTAGCAAGTGTCACAGTTGTTGCTGCACTATGTTTGAACGGTTCTCCGCAGCGAGCGAAGTGACTTTCGTGCGCTCTGTGACATCAACGCAACCTTTCCGATGAAAGCACAAGACGTGCAAACTGCCCTCATCACGAGATAAGCGCGCACGCGCACGGGCACCACGCCCCTGACAAAGTACACGTCTTAGACGAGCGCACGCCCTTTGCGCCATCTCGCTGGTAATAAAGACAACATGCTGATACGCCAACGATATCGCCGTACCGCCAGCGGTAAATGGTGTATGTAAATAGCTCGCCGTTAGTATGCTTAAAGGACGTGCGCTTTCGTGGCCGTGCCGTCTAACGCCGCACGCTGCGGAGCGAGAGGTCGCCCGTTCGATTCCGCGCATCGGAAAATATTTTTCTGTGGCGCGCATATATATATATATATATATATATATATATATATATATATATATATAATTTATATACGGGACATGACGGCGACGGTAAAAAGCCAGCCGAAAGATGTCTATATAGCTGCTACCGCCAAAGAAAATCGCGCTTTTCTATGTGTTATCGCCGGTTGTTTTGCCAAGGTTTGCATATCGGAAATTACTGTATTACTATATGACAGAGACATTTGCGACCCGCTGTCGTTGCTTCCGTCCACTGCGATTGCGAAAGCACGGCGTTTCAGAGCTCTACCACTGTGTTTTCGGCATTTGCAGCCATTTCCCCCACGATGGCAGTTGTTTTCGTACGTCCGCACCCGTACCGCTTCGCGTCCTCGCACTTCGCGAACAATTTCCGAAACAACGGCCCTTTGTGATCACTAACGCTTAGCGGCAAGTTGTGTTCCACAAAAAATCCCGTGAATAGGCATTCTGCGCGGATCGCACTGTCTTCGCAGCTCTTTTGGAAGAAGCTTCCGATGTTGCCCTGCCCTTCTGCAGCACGAACGTAGTTCTGATGCTTCTGTGAAGCGATGTGCACCTTTATGTCGGCCTTGCCGCCGTGCGAAACGCTTACATCACAAGCGCACGTGGTGCAGAATTCGTACTTGTCACCTTTGCCGCGAAGCCACAAAGCACGGAAAGTCAGCTGTGTATGAGTCAAGAAACACTTGCAAGTATATACTTCTTCTTTCCTTTTGACACCGCCATCGACCTTCCAACTGAAATCGGGGAAAACGCAACCCTCACAACCACGTAACAAACACAACTGACGCCTAGGCAGGCGGCGTATAGGCCTAGCGTACAAAACGCGGCGGCCAAAACAGACACACGCGAAAGTAGTGGTACATTTTCCCTCTCCTTCTTTTGGTACAGTGGCGAGCGTGTCTCGCGGCCTCCGGCCTTCGCCCTGATGCGCGGTACTATATAGTGCCTAATATACTTAGCGGTACTCTGTATGGTTACAGTGAACTAGAAGTGTAGTGGCGAGTGCTCTTTCCGCAGCACCGCAACTGTCGCAGCAGGAAAGGCTGACGTGCGTGCGTGATTAAAAAAAAAACACATCTGCTGTGGCGGCCACTTTTCGGGAAATTCGAGATAGCAATCGTACTATCGGGAGATTAGGTGAAAATTCGGGAGTCTCCCGAACAATTCGGGAGAGTTGGCAGGTATGTAATTGTATTTGTTGCGACAAAAAGTAGTTATATGGGCCATGAACGGTCCAATGCCGTGTAAACAGGTGGACTAGTGAACTTTGCAGTTCGCGCAAGTTGTACTCGAATGTGCGCAGCAAGGCGCAGGGACATGGTAGTTCCGCCGTTGTGCGCATCTTCTATTGTTATTAGGCGTTTGTGTTGTCCTGACTTCCTTCTTGCGTCCGTGTTTGAACGCCCTGTCTTTTAGAATGGATTGTAGCAAAATTGCGCAATTGGCACAGGAGGACCACCACTGCAAGTCCAATTAGTAAGACAACGGTTAATAGGAAGCTTTTTTTTTTCGTTTTTTTTTTTTTTTTTTCATGCTGCCCTTCCACCCTTGTTATCTCGTTCGCAATCTGAATCCCACAACACACTTACTGGCTCCCCTTTTGCTGATGCTATAGTGAACTGTAATTTTTTCATAGTGCGTTTCAATACCGAACAAAGACGGATTGCTTTAATGTCCTATTCAGAGCTAGTTAAAGAGGACAAAGCTGACTGCGAACATTTTTTTTTTCGTATAGTCTACAGAAGCGTGAGTCTGATAATCCGATAGGACCAAGGAATAGTTAATGTCAATCACTATTGGGCAGAGATCACTATTAATTGCAGTGTCAACCACAGCCAAAGAGATAAAGTTCAAGCTAGCGAATGATAAATCTAAAATAGACCTCGTATTACCTGGCATAAATGTAGCTGCTTTAGCTAATTAAAATGTCACACACTGTTTTTGTCGCCCTCCTTGGTGCTACGTTCACCATCAAGTCTCACACTTTGCAAACGCACAATCAAAGTAACGTACGTAACTTGGCATGAAGGGCCCCTCTGAGGAAGTGCGCGCGGGAGAACTAACATAATTAGCGGACTCGGCGCATCCCAGACGCGCCGCTTTAACCGATCGAGTGGTTGCTTTACAGACGATAACGGACCGACTAGTCACACGAGCACGATTGCGAAATGGCGGCGGCAAAACAGGATGCAGCAGCGACAGTCGCGTGCAGAGCTCTTTCCGTACAACGAGCGAAACAAGTGCAAACTATGCAAAGGGAGGCCAAGTACCGGCTTCCCAACGCGTCGGGCGTGGCAGGACATCACTGCTGCAAAAGAAGGAAGTTCGACGATCGACAGTGCCCGCGACAACTGCGAAAGAGAACGAGATCGATGCTGCTGCAGTTGCGTCGAGAGGGAAAGTGACAAAACGACTGTAAACCCGAATAAATCAGTTCGGGATGGAAAATTACAAAACGACTGCAAGTCCAAGTAAAGCGGAAGTTCAGGTAGAGATCGAAGCTTGAAGAGATGAAAAATTCTGGAATACGGGGTGTCGCTGGAGTCATAGTTTCCATTCGACAAGCAGTCTTCTTCAAGGCTCCGACAATGCTTCACTTCACACACAACACCGGCCTTACGGCCAACATCTAGTGCACATATACACACAAAGTTTTTGTGCCTTAAGGGCAAGGCTATGTCAGTATAAAAAACAAAAAGCTGCTTCCCTTAGCGCGTGTGTGCATGCTTCATACCCTCTACTTCAGGGGTCTCGAACTCACCTCAGTTAGCACGCCGCAGCCACGAAGTTTAACCCCACAAGGGCCAGGACAGCGAAGATAGTGGAAGCGGGAGGGTGAGGGCGGGGCGGAGAGAGTTTGAACAAAATGACACCTAAAATTACCATTTGCAAAGAAAAAACACCTTTCCCATATTCAATATATGGGTCATTTCTGAAGGGGATATGACGTCAGGTTTCTAAACAAGTATCGAAGCTAGCTGATTTCCACAATGACTAAAATCTGGACGCCGATTCCTAAACACACAGTTTTCGTTCCACGGTCACGCTTTAACTGATAGTTACAGCATTGGACGCCTCACACATACACACACACACACACACACACACAAAAAAAATGCTTGAGACCAGTGCCGTATCTGTAGCTTACCTGAACAAAGCTCTGTTGATTCCAATAACGCGAGAAAATAATGCGAGTCCTGTTTAGCACAGTCATAAAACTTCATTCCATGTGCAGCCGCGGGCCGCTAGCAAAAGGTCCGCATGCAGGCCGTCTGTTTGAGACCCCTGCTCTAATCCAACCCAAAGAGGAGGGAAAGGGAACTGCGAAAACAGGGTTGGGGGAGAAGGAGGAGCCGTCCTGTCGTACTGTGCAAGTCCAAAAGAAAGAGTAACAGTAAAAAAAAAAAAGAAGAAGAAGAAAGCGAGAGCGCTGGTGGGGGGTTCTCGTCGAAAATGTAGAACGGGGTGAAGCTGTTTCGCTGAATCGTGGTTGTCGAGAGTAAGCACCACCTTTCTATTCTCGGTTGTCTTACTGCCCACTAGTGTGGACAAAAAACGTCTGCTCAGAACCTCAACAAACTAGAGGTATTACCGAAAAAAAAAGTTCTTAGAATATTTGAAAATATGGGCTTCCTAGCGAACTGCGTACTCATCAACTCTGTATAAATCATGATATTACTAGAGCAAGTGACCTTTACACATATAAACTAATACTTTATGCTCAGAAAAACAAACTTCATCAGCATTCAGTTCACGGCTCCAGCCGATACACTCCCTGTTGCCGCACACATTACGGAGAATGCCTTCCTCAATACCAGATACCATAGAACAATATCGAACAAAATTTTAACTAGAATCGACTTCGAACTGCCTGAATGTAAATTCAAGAAATATGTGCGAAGTATGTTGTTAAACATATAGTAACTACTCAAACACTAGTACCTATCTTTTGTTATCATGTTATTTAGAGTTATTTTTTTTCCTTTCGAATAAAAATTGTCTTTGCGCAAGTGCATACAACACTTCTCTGACACATGTATATTTGTGCGTTTATTTTGTTCACTAAAAGGGAAGTGAGCAACTACGTTTTTATTTTGGCACATGCATGCACGGTGATTTAGGTGATATTTTTGTAAAATACCTGCTGCTCTTGAACGGGTCTTTGGGCTCTCTCAAGATGTCTCCGTTACCTTTTCGCCTAAGGACATCCGACTTGATGTAGTTGGACATAAACTTGACTTGACTTACAATGATAATTACACGATGCTAAGAACGGTTAGCAATTTCTATGCATAAAGGCAAAATTTTCGTAGTCTAACTAGAGAACGAAACCCAGTCAGAATCAACCTTTGTTCCAGCAATTTCTAACCGTTCTTATCACCGTGAAATCATCATTTCCAGGCGGTGCTTACTTTCTACAACCATGATTCAGCGAAACCACGCCTTCTATCTCTTCGACGACAGTTCTCGCCCCCCCCCCCCCCCCCCTGCTTAGGTTATTTTTCAATTTTCCGTGGACTCTTCAATTTGACTGAGGCCAATTCGGCACGCCGGCCCCTCCTTCACTCCCTCACCCCGTTTTCGCAGTTGCCCTCTCCGCCTCCTGTGTTTTGGTTTGGAGAAGAGGTACCAAGCATATACACGCGCGCGCTTAGGAAAGATACTGCAGCCTCAAAGAAGGCATGTCCGCTTGCCGAAAAGCCGGCTCCAGTGACACGTTGAATGCCGTAATATACGTAGTACGACAGATGTTCACGGGAACACTGCGGTTTTGAAGACGTGAAAAATCCTTGAAACACGGCGTGTCGCTGGGGCCAACGTTTCGACAAACGGCCTCGAACAAGACAAGTCCGCTTGTCAATACCACGGTCGAAAAAGTTCGCTCCAGCGACACCCCATGTTCCAAGAGTATGCGAAGAACTTGTTAGGTGGTGAAAATCGACCACATCAAAGACAAAAAATTGCGGCGCTGCGACATCCCCGGAGACGCGCTTTACTTGCAGCGCTGCCTGCTTTGTATAGAACCGAGTACACGAGTGCAGTATTGAAAAAGGGCTGCGCACCATGAACACGGCGCAATCTCTGTACGGAACAGTTGTGCCTCCGTTGCCGTGCTTCCACAGCAGTTGGAAAACGCCTTGCCCGTCGGTCGAGCCATACCAGCTGCTCGCCGAATGTCCCGCTATCCAGATGCTCCAACAGGAATCTGCACAGCTTTCCTGTAAAGCGCCTAGGCATCTGCGAGCAGAAAAAAGCCAGCACCTTCCGAGGTTAGCCCTTTTCGGTTCGCTTTCGGAGAAATTTTCACAAAACTCTCTCATTGAATCGAGAGTGAACGTTGCTTTAAACAACGCATAAACAACAGTAGCAATCATTTAGCCATATCTAGCCAAGACCAGCCAATACTAGCCGACATAAGCCAAAACAGGTTTTTTTACGTCATTTTTGCAGCGCTACACCTAAAAATGTCATTGGCGAAGTCGCGCCGTATTCGTGATCGCATATGAAAAGCAATCACTCTTACTTTCTCTATTTCCACATAGCTGCATGGCGTTCTCTCTGTGCCAATGGCTCGTCGAAATTAATCTCGTGTACTGATTACAAGAACCGTGCCAAACTAAGTCCATAATCTGCCCCCGCTTTTTCTTATTCATTTTTATTCAGCTACTTAACAAGATACACAAGTGAGTCTTCCGAAATGTTTCAGCGCATACAAACTTAGGTGTACTAAATACTACATACACGAAAAAGCGGAATGCGAAAAAAAAAACAAGCATTCATAAAAGAAGTAAGAATGCGTTCTAGAAAAATGTGATTTTATAGGTTAATATAAAAAAACAGGAAAACGTGCTCCGTGATACAGAGAAATGAAAACCGAAAAGACTTAGCCGTGAAACAAAAGATCTAAATCTTCACCTTACGCACCACGTCTACTGGCGCAATAATAATACCTCACCAGCATGACGTGGACAACCTGCACCACATGTCTCGACGTTTATGGAAACGCTCTCGTTAGCTAGAGCACGATTTCTATGAATGACTCAGCGAGAAACATATTAAACATTTACAAAGCACCGCATTAATAAAGCGTAGTACATTTCGTTGCAGTGGGTATAATATGCACACGGTTTTCAATTATACCACGCAGATGCAAAATAGCTTGTCACAAGCATAATAAAGGGGTGGCACGGATAGCTACTACCATGCAATACGTAATGCGAGTGACTTACTGAGAGCACAGCAACAACTATCAACGAAGCCCTTAAATAAATACGTTAAAGTTGACCACGACATGACTAAGTGGCACAGCGTAGTGGGAGACTCCATTAGAATTTTGACCAACATATGGTTCCTGAGCGCACACCTAAAGCAAAGTACGCGAATGCTCTCGCATTCCGCCTCCCTTAGGAAGGGGCCACTGAGCCAGGGAATCGAAGCTTTATAACGCCTGCCTTTCACAACGTTGAGATACCGCGGCGGACGTTCGCAAACAAAGCTGCTCATAATAAGGTCTCTTACAGACGCAGGAATGCTCTCCACACACCCGCGTAACTGAATACACAGGCGTATACGAATGAGGCAAGACACTGCCGAATTCCCGCTCCCAAAAACGCAGGTCCGGAGCAGCTGCGTACACACAGTACCGGGCCTGCAGTGGCGAAATGAGCCCCGCAGAGAGCGTAATGAAACGATCGCTGTATGTTTACAATGATACGCGTTCTTAGTTTTTGCTTTATTTAGGCCCAGGCCAGATGTTCGAAGTCTCCTTGGCATATAGGGTTTCACGGGTTCCCTACTACGACTTCGCTTGCGAGTCCAGGTGCACACAAGAGCATTCGCACAACGTCGGAAGCGTAAGGTGCCTGTTGGGATCGAAGCAAGCGGAGAAGAGTGAATCGAATCTCTCAGCTTACCCTTGGCATCCTATGACGGAAGGCGGAGCGTTCGCAGCATGCTCAGAAGCAAGAGAACAGCCCCGGTTTGTCACGACACGCGCCCGCGAGCAGACATAACAACGTACTGACGCAGCCGCAAGAAAAACGACAATGCATTCTCAGCGGCAAAGCCAGAGCGAGACTTATCAGTGTGTGCACCTGGCAACGTATCTCTCTACGCCAATTGATAATAAATACGTACCGTGCATAATCGCATGTCGTTGCCCCAAACACTGCTTATTAATAGCCTGAGCGAGGTAAAATGGACGCGATATCATTACTATTTACTGTTCATCTATCGACACACAATATACAAATCCCTCGTTCCCAAAACGCTGCCGCAATGATTTCACGGCGTCCACTTGAGGCACTGGCGAAAGTACTTCGAATGAGTGTTCGCTTCACAGCCTTCAAACAGCGGAGGTCATAAAGAAATGCTAGTGTCTACAGAGTGTCATGTTCACAGCCAAAGCTGCTATGAGATCACAACAGCCGTTTTTGGCGCCGCAGTTGTCCATCGCCGCCGGTGTCCGTAACCGCTATAACGCGACATAAGAAAAGAAAACGAAATAAATAAATATCCCCGGAGACAATGGGATTCGAACCCGGACCCTCTGCGTGGAAGCCCACAGAGCCACGCCGTACTTTTTTTATTGCCTATGTACATACTTACACCACTGACAAGCAAATGTATACCAAACAAAAAAAGCAAAGCTACACAGGTATCAGATTTTATAGGCTTTTTAAAACTATCTGTAGAAGGCTTTCCATTTGATTCAGCCACTCAGGTACATCTTGTTGGACCTTTTGTGTTTCTACATATGAACTTATAGATTAAAAAAAAGTACCGTGGAACCGGACGTCCATTACTAACAGCATGGCGCACAGCCATTCTAGATTGTCATATACTGTGCAGGCTCAGTAACATAACGAGATCGAATGGCACCCCTTCCTCGTTTGCAAGTGGGAGAAATCTGATGCCACAGGCATCAAGGGGAAAATTATATCTTAAAGTACGTTGAAGAACGTCCCCCCCCCCCCCCCCCCCCAAAAAAAAAAATAAATAAATAAAGACGGCATCCCCGCAGTCAAGAAAGACATGTTCGACTGTCTCCGGCTTCCCGCACAGAAAACAATGGTCTCCCCAAGAAACAAATGAACCCTTTTCCTGCATTCATGTTTTGACAGGCAATGTTCCAGTGCGTAATTTGAAAACAAAAGATGTCGCTCCAGATGTTACTTACATTTTTTTTTTTTTTTTTTTTTACGCGGCTAAAGACATTCTGACCTGGGCCTACACGGTACAGTGCTCTATGAAGAGGAACAGGAAGAAAGGAAGTACCGTATCTATTAGGTCTTGTATAACGTTTTACGGGAAACAGTACAGAGATATTCCAACGAAAAGCACGCCTTTAAAAAGAGGCACGAATTAACTACTTCTTTCAGGTAACCTCTAACGGTTGCTTTAATGTCGCCAGATGCCACCACAAATTCCGCCAACACCCTTCCAAGCCTAACCTGTATGACAGTAAGTATGAAAGGGTCTCTATTATTCCGGATGAACAAGAACCGGTTAACTAACTGACGACGATGCAAATGACAGACCAAGCTCACCAGAGCGAAGCCGCCTAAAAAAGGTTAGTTCTGCGTGTTCACTCCCAAGAAGAACCCACAAAAAAGAACAAATACTCGGTGCAGCTCTTGCACCTTTACACGCTGACAATGAAGTACTTGAACCTCGTACCAGAGCTCATTGACCAAAAATATGTTACAAAAGGTTGCTTTGTAGAAAACTGAGATGAAAACCTTCGAATTGCTGAACTTTTCCTCGCAATTCAGCCGCTTCACGCCGCCAGACGGGTCACTGTCCCAATAATATTCCAGTGGAACTCCTAAGTACAGCACAGCAGCAGTAGTCTACGAAATACCGGCAAAAAAGTCAGGAGTCACAGGCCATTCACCGTGCCACTACCCCACGCACTTGCTCCAGTTGACCGAACTGCCACTCGCATTGCAATAAAGATTCGCGATTTTGGCGGTTTCCGCGATGCTTTCGTAATCTACAGTGAAATCTCGGTGATACGATCACAGCTCATACGAATTTCGGGGTGATACGAATTTTTCTTCGGTCCCGGCCAATGCCCATTGGCCTGCACTGTAATGAGGCATGGTTGTTGCGAACCGATTTTCACCCCGCGACGTTTGATATGAACGTACGATACTGCCCAGGTACGAAGAGGTGCCGTCCGCACTGTCGCGGAAGGCGCGCCAAGCTCGTGCGAGCGCCGGAGTCCAAAGCACAGGCATGCGCGACGCACCGCCAAATTGTCAAAATCACGGTGTAAGAAAAATAATTTTCTTATAGTCAGAATAAGCATTCAGAGATGCGTCACGGCCTCCAAGATTGTGTGCGCGAATCTTTGAGCCTCTAATGTGCACCGTGTGCCTTGCCTTCGCATTCAGATTAGAGGGCATTGGCGTCATGCTTTCTTTTTAGATGTGAAGCATCTTATGGCGAAGCTTAATCCGGTGGTGGTGGTGGTGGTGGTGGTGGTGTGCCGCGTGCCCACCCTTACTGCGCATGCGCAAACAATTAAAGAAAAAATAAAAATAAAAAACCTCCTCTCCCCCCTCTCTCCTCTAGGCATCCCTCCCCACGGCAACCACACCCTCACTGCGCATGCGCCTCCCTTCCTCTCTCCCCTGCACACTCCCCCCCCTCTCTTCATCCCTGCCCGCGGCGTCTAACTCCCCCCTGCGCATGCGCGTTCCCCCCTCTCTCTCCTCTCCTACGCTCTCCCTCTCTCCTCTACGCATCCCTGCCCACGGCGTTCACACTCCCACTGCGCATGCGTGTCACCCCCCTCTCTCTCCTCTCCTTCCCCCTCTCTCGCCTCGCGACGCCGACGCAGGCAGCGTCTGCTAGCGAGTTTCTTGGTTGAAAAAACCGACTGCTCGCGCTGCACAACCGTTCACTGGCCATCCCGTATATATGGCAATGGATCTTGACCTCCAAGGTGGTGCCGGTGGAGGATTTCTCCTGTGCGTTGTTGAACAATAAAAATTCGCAGCGTGCGCGTTAACTAAAAGCGGAGTGCGGGTCTCTGTGTCCAATCGGAGCCTTCTGTCTCTCATTGCCCATTAGCAGCGATTGGCATGTTCCAGTAGGAAACACCGCTCCATCACTGCGTGCTTTGCGCCTCCTCAGTTTTCTCTCCTTCGCAACGCTGCGATAGGGCCAGCGTCAACGCCACCACGCCAATGTAAGCGTTAGCGCCCGCTGCTTCACATCTACACATGGTTCCCTTTAGCGGGAGATGGTGTTTTTTTAACGCGTCGACGCGGGCTGCTGTCGTTGTACTGTGTTTACACGTGCCTGCATCGTGCATCAGGACGGAAGGAAAACAAGAGAGAGGAAAGGCAGGGATGTTAACCAGTTTGGCATAACCGGTATGCTACCCTTCACAGGGGGGAAGAGATCGAAAGAAGAGTAAAGAAAAAGAGAAAGAGGAGGAGCACACACGCACACACATAACATGACAGCGCAGAGCGGCAGTCTTGTGCAGTATACGGCATCATTAAGAGTCTACAGCCGCCCGTGCAAGTCTGTTGATTGAATTCTCGATGGCTGGAGAATAGTTTCTAGCGTGCATCAGACATCCTATGAAAGGTGGACGAGGACCGAAAGAAGGCGAGGACATCTTGGCGAAGGAGTCAGGCCTCACAACTTCAACACGCGCGACTGTTGAGGTCACACTTGTGCGGGCACGGATGTAAATCTCACAAAAGCCTCCGCTACACCTTCCGCGATATCAAAATCGTAGCATAGGACTGTGGTTCTGAAATTTTGTGGCCTTGGTCTATCGCGTCAAAGAGCTTCTGTTACTGTCGCCGCGGTACTCCGGTGTCACGCGAAAAAGCATACTAAAATTTGTAAGGGGCTACTGCTGTCGCGGGTCGCAACGAATCTGGTTCATTAATTAAACACACGCGTACGGGCCGTATATCTACGAGTGCCGGTATCATTGCCCACGTCTAAAAACTTGACTGACAATCATTTAGAGTTCTTCCTGACGTTGCTGCGACTTTGAAAAACAATAAATGAAAATGTACGCCAGCTTTCTTTTGCCGCATGCTAATATTCCATGCTTTCTGGTGATACGAATTTCGGATGATACGAATATTTTTGGTGGTCCAGTGAGATTCGTATCACCGAGGTTTGACTGTATACAAAACACATCTATATCATCGGCGTATGCCAGTAACCACACTTCAGCTTCTTGTAGTTTGTACCCTTTTATGTTACTACTTTCCGTGACTTTCTCGCAAAATGACTGTATATAAATTGATGAGAACAAACACACAATAATGCCAAGGAAAGTATAAGGGATGTTGTTAGTAGTAAATGTAATGTAAGTGTGAAGAAAGAAAAGTGGACGAAAAGATAACTTGCCGTGGGCAGGGACCGAACCTGCGGCCTTCGAATAACGCCTCCGATGCTCTACCAACTGAGCTACCACGGCGGCCATCCCCCCCCCGTCCACTTTATGGGGTATATATGTGTGCATTTAAACGTAAGAGCGTCAGTCAGCGCCGCCAGTAGCCATGACGGCGAGTGTGGAACACTCTTTTCCTGCCTGCTGGCGTCACGTAGCACTTGATCTTATTACGAGCTGGCAGCTGACCAATAATCTGACCAATTACATTTACTACTAATAACATCCCCTATACTTTTCTTGGTATTATTGGCTGTTAGTTCTCATTAATATTGTCTAACAAGGAAAAACAAGCCTTGAAAATTTTCACTTCTTTCCTTCATTAATAGCGACGGTCTCGTTCAGGCAGACTTGATGCTGTCAGGTAGTTTGCGAGGGATACTTCAGCAGAGAAAGTTCCGAGTGGAGGAAAACGACAGAAAGGGTCATAGGAATCGATTAAGTATGTTGGGGGGATGATATGCGTTCGATGGAATTTGCGTACACATTAGGCAATACCATATTATCTAACACTTCGTATATAAAATATCTAGGGGTAATTTTGACGAATAACCTGAGTTGGGAAACCCACGTTACAGAAATCTGTCGGAAAGCTCATGGTAAACTGGCAATGCTTAAAAGGAAACTGCACGGAGCACCATCGTCTGTAAAATTGAAAGCTTATAAATGTCTAGTGCGACCTACCTTAGAATACGCAGATTCAATTTGGAGCCCACACCAGAAATACCTCATCGATAAACTGGAGCGAATACAAAGATTAGCGGTTCGGTTCGCCTTTTCAGATTATTCAAGAAGGAGCAGTGTTAGCCACTTAATTATGAAAGCTGACCTACAGACACTAGGCCATCGCAGGATGATATCGAGGTTGAAATTTATTTATCAGTTATATCATGGCCATTTCATAATAAATCGTAATGCGTATCTACACTACCTCACCAGACATTCCCTTCGAACGGGTCACAGCAAAATGCAGAGACAATCCGTAAGCCACATTAACTCACATAGGTACTCATTATTTCCAGCTGCCATCGACTATTGGAATAAACTGTCCGAGAGTGCTGTTTCCTCTGCTTCAGTAGACTCATTTGTTAACGCCATTGCAAATATCAACTTTGGTATGTAAACTACTGGGAATGTAACCCTTGTATGACTTTTGTATTTTTCGAGCTTACATATTTATAATGCAATGTTCTGTGATTTACAATGTTGTATTTCTTCATCTTATTTTATTTTTCCATATGACCATGTGCTCTTAAATGCCACTCATGTACATGATCCGTTTTTTTTTCTTTCTTTTCTTACCACTCCTGCTTGGGCCCGGATGTGGCCTGCAGATATGTATAAATAAAATTTAAAAATATATATATGTCTGGGGCCGTGATTATAACGAAGCGGGAACATTATGGCTGTCTACCCCAAAATTTAGACTGTTGTAGAAAATGGAGGCATGTTCCGGAAATGTCGCAAGCTCGAAGGTAACGAAGCTTGGAAGACAAATAAAGATAAAATGAAGCATTAAGACATCGCAAGAGACCAAAAGAGATTCAAATGAGTAAAAAAGAATACCCGCGCACATTTTGTAGAGGAATTAGGGTCAAGAAATATAAGACTACGACCTTTGCTGCTCACAAGACAAGCAAAATGCGTGGGAGTTGTAAAATTATTTTTATATATTTGCTTCCCGTCCATTCCCAGTGTAATTCTGTTGAGAGAGTGAGAATAATTATCTTAATTTGGGAATGAAACAAAGAAGGGGCTTGCTTTTGTTTGTTAGACATAATATTAATGAGAACTAACAGACAATAATGCCAAGGAAAGTATAGGGGATGTTGTTAGAAGTAATTGTAGCGTAAACGTGAAGAAAGTAAAGTGAATGGAAACATAACTTGCCGCTTTGAAGACCGAAACTGCGAACGTGACGGTTGCAGGTTCGTTCCCTGCGAGCGGCAAGTTATGTTTCCATCCACTTTACTTTCTCAGTGATGTGATTGACCACAGCAATTTTGGCGCAGCTTCTGGAGCAACTGAAATGTCCCTTTGGAGCAACTTAACAACCATTTGGAGCAGTTACTAGCAGCACATTTTCGGATGCAAATGTTTGTCTCTAAGCCGGAGGTGTTGCCACACATGTCAAACGCAATCCATTTATGCACGCATGTTCATTGGCAATACTCCTAAACATGAAATTAGGTCACTGCTCTTTGCTTTTCTGTAGGCATCCCCAAGTCTGTTAAGTCCGGTGTTGCGGAGTTACCACTCCGGAATTGGAATGACTCCGTAATCATTCCACATTTTCGCGACGCCGCAATAAAATGGGAATGGAATGGGGACAACGCTTGGAGGAATGGAATGGGAATGGAATTAAGCGCGTTTTGCACGGAATGGAATGGGAATGGACTTACGTCTTTTTCCGAAGAGAGAGAAGGTCTTAGTCTATGCGCTGTTTTCAAACTTCAAACATTAGTAAGTCAGAGCCTCGAATTTAACAATAAAGCAGTATTTTTAAAATGGCTTGGCTGATTACAATCACGGTACATTTGTAAGCAACGCACCTACTACAATTCTGTCCTTATAT
>JALIZH010007144.1:0-24119 GCA_030522465.1 Rhipicephalus appendiculatus
GATGTGTGGATGGACGACAAGCCGGTCCCCTGAAGTGCTCCGCACTTTAAAAATTTACACCATCTCTCACTGAGGGGAACCATGAGGGGATGCGAAGCAGCATTGGGGGGTGCACACCAAGTTTCCGTTTACGTTCACTCGGTCGTCGAAGCCAAGCGTCGGCGTCGAGCTACCGCTTCCGGTAGAGAGAGACAACGCGAGTCTGCGGCGAGGGTAGCGAGGCTTTCGAGACAACTGCAGCGACCGGGAAACCGACGGAGCGACCGCACGATTCAAGCGAGACTACCTCGACCGAGCGCACGCGCTTATATGAAATGGGGAAGGGAGAGGAGGGAGTGGGGTTACAGGCTGCAGCGCGGGGGGAGGAGAGGAGAGAAGGCGACCGAACGCCTGCGTAAACGCCCGCGTAAAGGAGGAGAGTGCGCGGCTGCAGCGAGGGGTAGGAGGAGAGAAGGCGACCGAACATCTGCTTAAAGGAGGAGAGTGGGAGAGAGAGTAGGCGCATGCGCAGTAAGGTTGGTCCGGACGAACACCACCACCGGATTGAACTCCGCTCTAAGCTGCTTCGCATCTAAAAAAATGATCGAAGATATAATACCGAAAGTCGCGCTGCACTTGAATTGGCGTCGCTTTTTTGCAGGTACTATCACGGCTGCAAATGCTAGCGGCCTGAACGATGGCGCTGCTGCTTGCGTTTTGATGACTCGCCAGGCAGCCGATCGGCTCGGAGTGAGGCCCCTCGCTCGGATTGTCGGTGAGTTCGAGCGCACAAGGAAGAAACCTCAAAATCGTAACTTCGATCAGTGTGAGTGACTAGCTTGTCATGCTAAGTGTGGTAACGATTTCTCGTGAGATGTAGGTTCGTGTGCAAGGGGTTTTTCAAGAAATATGTTCGAAAATAATTAAAAGTAAGGGAAATGTAATATTTCCTTGCTGCCTTCATAATTATTTTTTTTTCTGTAGCGGCAGACATCCTAAGATGGCTAGAGACATCAATTTCAGCAGTAATTAAGATGATTAACTTACCTTTTTAATTAGCAAGAACTACAGGCTAAATGAGAAAATTTGAGTCCCCTTGTGATGAGTTCATTGCCGCTTTGAGATTCCCAAAAAGCGGCCGGCGGTCATTTTTGCAGACTTATGAACTCTGACCAATTGCGCTGGCGAAACTAATTATCGAAACGCGGAAGAGCGTAACTGCCATATTCTGAAACGCCCAGAGGGAGCGAGCGTCGTTACATCAAACATCGGTCGACTTCGCTTACTGCGTCTGCGGGATGCGCTTTTGAATATAGTGCGCATGGCTCAGGTATAACGTCGACTACTGTAGAACTTACACCAGTGCAATCGTTGTCGTTAACAGTGATGTGACTGCAGTACACTCTAAAAAAAAAGTGGGGTGACCCCACTCCCTCCCCCGTCTCTCCTTGGGCGCAGGTCAGCTTGAAGCACCGGTCGCTGTCGGCTTCGATAGCTTCTCCGAACTTCAAGCTTTGCCCGCACTGCTCTTCTTTCGTCTCCAACTTAGCAGCAGGCAGGCGAAGCAGTTGCTGAATGTTCCTCAGGGAGATTGCGCAAGACACTCCCGCCGTTGACGCTGAAACTAATACAATAAAAAGCGGGTTGTGTAAACGCTGGTGCATTTCAAGGATGCGTAAAACAATAGAAAGTGTAAACAGGCCTCTCCCTATTTCTTGGCACAGAGCAGCGAAGGCTATATCAAATACGCTGTGCCGCGCTGGGCGTTCGAAGATAGTGAACCATGCGCACAATGTATGGGACGATAGGACAGTATTTCTCCCCTTAAGCATTCAGTTTTCCCTGTTGTTCTCCAAAAATACCTTATCAAATTATATTTCTCTGGCGTTTTATTCCAAGAAACGCGAAGGTTATAAGGAACAGAAGATATGCGACCCATATATTTTCTTTTATTCATGTAGTATACACACCCAGAAAAAGCGATGCAACGAAACCATAGCTAAAAACATAAGTTACACAGTTGACAGCAGAAATATTTTTGCAATGCCGAGGAAGCTTAATTCGGTATACACCGTCTATTTAAATGCGCAACACAGTGAACAAACTTCTTAGTGTCGATGATACATATTTGCCTGAACCCCGCTTTGTAACTGACGGGACGAAGCCAAGCAGTTGGCCATATGCTGCCGGATATGTCAAATCTTTCATGCAGTACAAGCATAGGCACATCACTAGTTCCTTCTCTGGAGCCGTCTCGCCACTCATACGAAAAATTTCCAGCTCGCTGGCGCAGATGAGGAGCCTTCTTCTTCCCCCAGACAATGCAGGGTCCTATAAAGTCCTTTGGGGGGTGTCTGTAAAAAGAAATATCCCATTTACCAAACCATAATGCTTTACTTGCGAAGAATACAGGGCAAGTACGTTGAAAGGTAATTCATGATCGCTTGCTTTTACGGCAGAGGTGCTAAGGTCGAGATTCACCGTGTGTCGTAGATAGAAAATGATCATTATCATGAACCGTTACGCACTCAATCCCCGCCCACGCGCTCAGTGTATGGTTAACAAGAGAAGCTGCAACGTGTTGGCTCTTTCGCCGCCCGTGCGTTCCCTTGTCAAGTTTTAGTGGGCCAGTGAGCTGAGTAGTGGGATTCACCCGATTTCTGTGGTACATGCGATAGATACCTCCGTTCTACCCAGAGCTGTTATGGTCAAGGTTTGTCTACAGGCACAGAGGGAATGAGATAGAAAGACACAGACTAAGAAAGATAAAAAAGAGCGCAAGAATAGCCGTGTATATTACAGTATAGCAAGGGTCTAGAAAGAGGCAGGACAAATGGTAAAAGCCTAGCCAACTAGGGACCAGCTGGGTGCCCAGCAGCTCTGCGGTGACCCAGCCTTGCGTGACTTAGTGCAAGCTGTCCTAATTTTTTTGACTGATTTAACGTTGACTGCACTTCTCAAATTTCTGCTGGTAACCGTTTTTGCAACGTTTAAGTTCGGAAGCTTTTAGAAGTAGCCAGTATGGGGAATTAGGTCAACTCACCGCAGTAATGAGAGCATGCTTTGCAAACCTGGTACACAGGTACGTGTCTATAGCCATATATGACGGCTCAGTAAATATCGCTACTTTTGATACGACCTGAAGGAACATTTTCAGTTTTGCTCATTTTCATCCATCCTATGTCCAAACATTCATTCGCTTTCACATTTACCCCGCAAAAACAAAGGAACAGTGTACGAAATGCATATAGGTGAGACAAAGAGCAGCCGGTGATTTCCGTTTGTCACGCTTCCCTTAAAAAAAGTAAAAAAATTCGAAGACAACCGGTGATACACTGAATAAAACGTTTTCATATGTAGCGGAAAAGAGCTAAAATACATAGTTATGCTAAATTTCTAACGCAATGGAGAAGGAAACTTAAAATTTGACTGCAGTTTGATCCTACATGCGCTTATCTGGGCACAGTCAAAAATGAATAAAAGTAATTGCGTTTATACTTTGTAATCCGCTTTGTGCGAATGTAAAGCCTGAAAACATTTTTTGCGTGGGTTGCCGAAGCATAAGAATGTTTATATGAATACCAAACGTGAGTTGTGTTTTCTGAATGCCGTGTTGCCCGTCCCAAGCTGTGAAAACTATCGCAGGTTGGCTAAATAGGGAGTCCAAAACAATATACATGCTACCCTCATCAGTTCCTTACGTAGCGTATACGTCGGCATCGCTGTCACTGCTTGTTGACGTCAGATTGGAAAAGATGCCTTCATCAGTAGTTTTGTTCGCTCAACAGATATCTCCGTTTGAGAAGCACGTTCTCTTTCTATGGTCAGTTAAAGTAAACGAGAAAAAAAGATAAATGGACCGAAGTACGAAACCAACATCTGCAATAAAGTTATGCAGTGAAAGTGATATCTGCAACCCTTCTAACGTTCAGTTACAGAACAGCCAACGAGGAATATTCTTTTTTCAATAAACAGGAAAAATCACAATATATTTTTGTCTGCAAATGAAGCAAACTGTACAAAGCTGCCCCAAAACGCATTTAAAATTAATGAGCTTCTGAGGCACTTTGCCGAGTAAACAATATATATTTTCTATCTTGTAAATAACTCGTGGCTCCAGTGGTAAAATGGCTTAAAAAAAGAAAACACACTCTAATAACTATTAATGAGCTACTACTGTACACATGTACACCAAAACGCATTCAGAGTGACAGTGGCTTTGATTCACGCCCTTCCAACATACACTGCTTTGCAACCAATACATGCATAAGGTCGGAAAAGCTCCTGAAATGCTTTTTACAAAGAAAATGTGGAATTAATATTAAGGCATAAGAAATCTTTGAAATATTACAAATATAATTTACAGTAACCGAGCCTCGTTCATACGATTTACTTGCCTGCAACGTGAGAACTGCCGATTCCAGAAGAGACTCATCAAGTGAGGTGTGTGCTCTATCTTTCCTGCTTAGCTGCTCCTTTTCCGAGGCCTGTCGTTTCCAGCATGCCACTCCTCTTCTCGCCTCTGATAGCTGAGCGATAAACATGCCCTAACAAAACAGAGGCAAAAAAGTGAAATTACAAGCAGTTCTATTAGTGGGCTATATTGCTTACCCATTTATTTCTTCCATAGAAGCGTAGACGTGTTGCACGGCTTGCAACTTCCGACATCATATCCGGACATTTTTCAGCAATTCACCGAGATTGTGTTGCTGATAGGGAATAGTTGGGTTTGCGGCTAGAAATGAATAATAATAATAATAATAATAATAATAATAATAATAATAATAATAATAATAATAATAATAATAATAATAATAATAAAAATAATAAAAATAATAATAATAATAATAATAATAATAATAATAACATTAATAATAATAAGAAGAAGAAGAAGAAAAAATTTGTTCCA
The DNA here is from genome assembly GCA_030522465.1 of Rhipicephalus appendiculatus. Taxonomy (NCBI): domain Eukaryota; kingdom Metazoa; phylum Arthropoda; class Arachnida; order Ixodida; family Ixodidae; genus Rhipicephalus; species Rhipicephalus appendiculatus. The sequence goes on from JALIZH010007144.1 coordinate 4,889, forward strand.
GCCTCAAGAAGTACAGGTACAGGGGAGCCGCTAAAAAAGCTGTCATGCACAGTTTGAATGAGCCGTAGCCCCTAGATACAATGCAGCAGCGACGTTCAATACAAATACATGAGATACAATTACGGCTTCATGTTTCATAAGAGAGAAAAGAGGCACATCACAACAAAACTGGCAAGAACAAAAACAGTCCTATCCACACTTATTGCAAGCAGCACAAACCGCTACCTCAGGACAAACACACTTGTGCACATTTAAGGTCATTAAGTGTCAAATAGCAGCGTAAATGATAAAATAATACTGAAAAATGCTGAAGGCCTGCTCGGCACGGGCATCGGCACGGGCATAGAATATTCATGTTCACTAAACACCGTAACACCACCGCAATTACTCTCTTTAAAACACAAAACCTAAAAATCGGAACCGGACACATATAGATATGCTCATTCAAAGCATGCATCGCTTCTGAGGCGCAGTTTACAATAAGTCGGCAAACAGCTGACAAAAAAATTATGAACTTTTCCTTCGCCTACAACGGCATACTATGAGTGTGAGGGACATATGCTATAGCTAGAAGAATAAGCACCATTACTGTGAGGAACCGTTGCAAAGTAAATGGTAGCCCGAAAGCTGACGCCTCTGCCCCTCTCAGCAAGATCGGCTTCGTCCCACGTGACACCGACCAGCGGTGTTCGTTAAACATCATTCAGAATTATATTTTTTGCTCACACGTTAACGAAACAGAGGACAGAAGAACGACACGGACACAGCGCAATGTCCATTCATGCGCTGTGTCCGTGTCCTTTACAGTTCTCTGTTTTGTTAACAAGTGCGCTGAAATAAAAAAAAATGGATTAACAACACGCCAAAGCCTACTCTTTATGATTCATGGGCGTCCGCGTCACAGTCGAACACGGCAAGGCTTCCACGGATGGCGTGATCGTGCACCACGAGAAAAGAAGAGCGGTCGCTTTAATTCACCTGTACTACGGCGTCGATCGTAGTGTTCTAAGTTAGGATGAATACGCCGTAACCAGATTGATACTCCACTAACAGCGTTATAAATCGTGAGAGTAAACACCGTAAAGAATGCGCAGTGGCAACTCCGAGCTCGCCACCCAAACCCTTGTTGAAATGTCAGTCAGTGCGGAGATCTGAAGGGTGAAATCAATGAAAGAAACAGAGCCCGCTATATTCGCGTCATGAACCAGCATATATCGCGAGGTGCGTTCTGACTTTAGAAACGACTGTGCCGTCGATGAGACTATTGAACACATTGTGTTACTGCTCGACATACGCAAACGAGAGGCTTCACCTCCGCACTGTTCTACATCAACTAGACGGAAGCGCTTTCACAGTCGAGAAGGTATTGGGACCATGGGTCTGCCCATCACAGCTCCGAAAGGCAACGAAAGCGCTATTGCGTTTTCTGAAGGACAGCGGACTGATTCGTCGTCTGTGATGCCAAACGTGGAACTGTCACGTCGGCTCAGTGGCTTTTCTCTCCTCCTCTGTAACTTTTCTTCCCTATACCCCCTTCCCCCGTGCAGGGTAGCCTACCGGGCTCAGCCCAGGTTAACCTCCCTGCCTTTCTTCTCTTATTCTCTCTCTCTCTCAAAAAAAAAAAAACTCCCCATCTTCCGCTAAAGGGGACCATGTGTGGAATGCGAAGCAGCGGGGAGATAATTAGCTTGAGCGGGAGGAACGTCGCCGCTCTCATTTCACGGCAGCCGTCCGGGCGCTCATCGCGGCATTGCACAGGAGAGAGAATGAGGCGCGCGCGCTCCGTCATTTTTATACCGACGTATACCGTGGCACCTCCAGCGGAGTATGCAGCTGTCACACCACCTGTCGTACGCGCCGCTCCGTAGAGGATTCCTAGAGGAGAGAACAGGGGGGGACCGTAGGAGAGGAGAGAGAGGGGACGTGCATGCACTGGGGGGGTGTGGGACGCGGGAGCCGCTCCGTAGAGTAGAGGATTCCTAGAGGAGAGAGGGGGAGAGGACGCGCATGCGCTGTGGTGATGTGGGATGCCGGAGCCGCTCCGTAGAGTAGAGGATACCTAGAGGAGAGAGAGGACGCGCATGCGCTGTGGGACGCCGGGAGCCGCTCCGTTCAGTGGATGATTCCTGTAGTAGAGAAAGGGGGTGAGCGTAGCAGAGGATAGGGGGAGGGGACGCGCATGCGCTGCGGGACGCTCCGTAGAGTAGAGGATTTCTAGAGGAGAGAAAGGGGGGCGAGCGTAGGAGAGAGAGGGGGAGGGGACGTGCATGCGCTGTGGTGGTGTGGGACGGACTAAGCCCCCTCCAAACACATGCAAGCAAGATCAAGGAGTGGGGTCAACCTGGGCGACAGACACCACCTGCCTAGCCGTTGCTAAGCAGCCTCTCTGTGCTCTCGGCCATGACTCAAGGAATGGGGTCAACCTGGGCGACAGACACCACCTGCCTAGCCATTGCTAAGCAGCCTCTCTGTGCTCTCGGCCGTGACTCTCATGACTGTGATAGGGTTGACGGCCTTCATATTACTACAGTGTTCTGGTTCACCTAATGGGTGCTTCCCTACTTCATGAAAGTGGCCGGACGCGGGACGCGGGACGGGGGGACGGGGGAGGGACGGACAGAGCCCCGAGCATAAGATGCTTCGCATCTAAAAAAACACCCTCGCGTTGTAATAGTGACAGTATGGTACTTCAAAAGAACAGAACGTTGGGCTTGTTGCATGGTATTCCATCGTGGAATCTAATAACGGCTCGACACGGCAGAAACTACACAGCAAATATATACGACAAAGCACTGCCTTTCAAGAGACTTCTTGAAAGGATACAAGCAAGGATACAAGTGACAAGTACGGAACACAACACTGTCAGAAAAAAAAGAATAAACGCACAACATTGAAACACATCATCTCTGAGGAATTAACTGGTCCGGAAGGAGCCTTTCGCACCACACATGTGACAGGCAGACAAGAAAGAGTTGCAAATCATTAATGTTTGCTGACATAGGCTACGAGCGAAACATAACTAACGTTCTTACCTATATATTCCAATCGTCCATGAATGGCAGTTGACCGGTCGCTGTATATGTACCGTCCATCTTGAAATTCTGCTGCCGAGCCGTCAGAGCGCGGTGGATTTTCACTCACAAACACGACACGATCACAATTGGTGTGCTTGCACCACTCCCTTTCAATGCGAGGATTGTCTGTGGAAGTGAACGCTGCAGAAATCCGTGCTGCAGTGATTAAACATCGTGACAACCCGCTGCAGAATCCGCAACAAATATGGCTGAGAGCAGCCTTTGAAACGCATGTCCTTCGACAGACTTCCGAGATGAAGTTTCGTATTCCTCGCAATAGGCGCGGGGAGAAGGCAATTGCGCATGCATATGCACCACGTCACGTTCGTGGTTGAGAATGCGCATGCTCGCGCTTCGTGCAGACGGTGCGGCATATCGCGGCTCCCCTATAAGGATTTGTATCTGCGTGATGGTAAATGTTTAGCCGTGCGCTCCGCGGGATTGTAAGCGTGTGATATCCGCTCCACACGCGTACATACGGCTCGCTCACGCTTGCGCATGACTGAACCACGACACGAACCCTTGCTCTCACGCTGACCTGAAGGAACGTCACGCTTATTTTCGGTCACGTGGTGCTTGGAACGTCATCCACGGCTCATTTACATACGCATCACGCTTAGAATTACAGTTTAGCGTGCCATTAAGCGTGGGATTTTTTAGAGTGTAGCATGGCTAATTGGGCTAGTTGGTATTGGTTCATGTTTTAACTGGATAAGGCGCGCACACCTGTGTTGTTTGCCTGTGTTGTTTGCGTTTTTTTTCCTTCTAGTGTCCATGTCTGTGTGCGCGCCTTATCCAGTTAAAAAAAAAGTGATGTGATCTTGGTCGTCTGCTGGTTGCGCTCCTTGGCGCTTTGGTTTCCGCTTGCGCGGGCGAATTTGGTCGAATTTCATTACTCCACAGGAATAGCCAAAGGCCGCTTTTTTCGAAATTTCAGAACGTTGATGGGCACTTCGAGGGGGGAAGGACATCATATCTCCCACTTTAACCGACTGCCTGTCTCCACTAAATAAACAGTTAATTATTCAAATTTCTTTAATTACTTCCGTAGTGATGTCTCTCTCCATCTTAATTAAAATGCCTGCCGCTTCGGAAAAAGTAATCATGAAGGCAGTAATTAAATATTCTCTGTCCCTAATTTTTTATGATTTTCGGGCACATTTCTTCTACGCCCTGTGAGATAGTCTGCAGTACCACAATATACCTAACTGGGTTCCTTCCCGACACGGCGTCCTCGTATAGAAACGCCAATAAAGTTGTGTTCTCTCTTTCGTATAGAAACGCGGTTCACTTTTGCTATTTTCCGTGCACTGCTGACAGGGAAGAGATGACGAACACTGAGCCTACGCTAAATTAAACGTTCTTCTCCCCGAAAGTCTCTTGTCACATGCGTGTTTGTGCCACTGGAGACGAAAGACGCTGCTAGCCGACGAAGAGTTTGAGGTGCCTATAATTAATTCCTCACGTCACGATATTACTGGTTATTCTCCCTCGTGTCTGTTGTTCGGCCGCGACCCGCTTCTGCCTCCCGACTCCCTACTTCTTTCTGAGGCAAGCTCAACCACATTTCGTGCTCAGGACGTCATCGTTTGCGCGGCCACTGCACGTCGCGTTGCCCGTGAGCCTCTTCTGGCAACCAAAGCCCCAGTACGACAGTCATCGCCGGGGTATTCGTTTCAGCATTGGCTCCTTCGTCTTGCTCTGGCTGCCCTCGCGTCGTGTTGGCCTGTGCAAAAAAATTCACCGCCAATCCACAAAGTGAATGATGTTAGAGGAGCTTGCTCGGGGATGATCGGGTAACCCGCGAATACTCCGTACACATCTCCTACCATGACAACGTTGTTATATATATATATATATATATATATATATATATATATATATATATATATATATATATATATTGCATACACAATGTTTATTAATTGACATTTGGATGCACTATATACATTTTGATGGACAATATACATTATATATACACAAGAGATGTTCTTTTGCAAAGTACAAAAAGGGCGTCCCTCGATGAGCTCGGGCACTCGTTTCCCTTTAAAGATGATTGCTTTATGATGCATGAACTATATACATTATATATACGTATTCATGCGGCCGAGCGGTAACGAAGAGAGTTCACTGCGTGAGCTCCCGGCGAAGAGAAAGGAAGCTCACGTGCCGAGAGTGGTGTGCGTGGATGGATGGATGCTCACTAGATGGCGTCGCCTTGAGCGGCGCCGCCATCTAGTGAGCATTCTGCTGAGAGTGGTGTGCGTAGATAGATAGATAGATTATGTGGCCATAGTACCCTTTGCATCGGGTGGACTCTGTATAAGTGTCCTAGCCAAATTGAAAAAAAAAAAATAAAAATAAAAATAAATTTAAAAAACGAAACACACACACACAACGGTCAGAATTCACAGTTCAAACACTTCCGGCATCCTGCGTGTCCGCTTTGTGTCCCTCCCACCACACCTCGAGGCGAGCTTTCGCGGTGCGCACTCCTTTGCCGCACCGGTTTCCCTCCGCATCGCGAAATCCGAGGGCTTGCGGCAGGGTGGTGCCCTCTGCCGGAGCGGGAGTCAACTTTGAGCAGCGGAGGAGCAAGTGCTCGATAGTCTCCCTCTCGCCACCGCAGGACCTGCACACCGCCGCGAGCGTCTCAGGGGCGTAATCAAAACGACTTCGATAGTCAAGAGTGCGCAGCGCGCCCGCTCGAGCCTCGAAAAGCAGGGCAGCACCACAGCTGTTATCATACAGTGCTGGCTCCGTCGCAATGTCTTTCTTGCTCTCCCGGTACATGTTGAGGGTAGTCTTGGGGAGCATAGCTGACTGCCACATTTGTCCCTCTGCCTCTCGTACACGGTCACGAATGTCTCTTGCGGTCTCCCGCCAAGGTCCCGTTTCGATATAGTCGAGGAGGCCGTATTTCCGCCTCAGGAACATCACTCTTGACCTCCATTGGGTGCGGAGAGCCTGCGCACTGATGATGATGATGATGATGATGATGATGAATTGTGGTTGTGCCCTTTGTAGCGGGTTGGCAACTGTCAAGTGCCTTAACCATGTTAAGGTTAAGGCACTTGAGCGGCACCGCCATCTAGTGAGCATTCTTGAAATCACCGGGAAGCCGGCGCCTTGAGCGGCGTGTACATGCCATCGCCGCCGTCGATGCCGCCGCCGCCGGACAAGGCGAGAGCTTAAGAAGCTTGCCGAGCAAGCTCCTAAAACCTACTACCGCGCTACGTTGGGCCTTACCGTGTTGTTCGCTAAGTCACCGAAGTCGCATACGAGATCTCGCCGTTGACTCTGAAGCCTTCGTCTGTCGCACCAGCTACTGAAATTGCACACGTTTCCCGACCAAAGCTCTACACCACGTACACCGATCCGATGCACCCAGACGGTGCTTCTGCCGCCGGGAGTTAAAGTCACATGGGTGTTTGTGCCTCTGTAGGCAAAAGGACGCTGCTAGGCGTAGAAGTTGACATGTCGCGGGCTTCAATCAATGCTCTTGCTTTGGATTTAGCTCATCGACGCTAAGCCTCGTGCCTACTGTAAATATACTGTAAATATACTCGTAACAATATTGTGTCTAAGTAAAAGCTTTTGCTACGCGCCATATCGCTTCGGCGAAGGCAGTTTCACGCTTACCGAAGCGTTAGACGTGGGGCGTTTTGCTGGAGTTCCGAGATATTAGATGCGAAGCAGCTATTTGACTAGGCTGTGTAACGCTGTCCCTCCGTGCGTACGGACGAACGCGCCGCAACGCGCTCCCCTCGCCACAGGTATTGGAGCGGTGCCAAGTAGGTCACGCCGCAGCTGCGCGTTGACGTCACGCTCCCCCTCGCAGTGCACGCTGACGTCACTCTCTCCCTCGCCTGCCGCGCGCTCACCGGAGCGCCCGCAGCTGCCGCCTGACGCGCAACGAGAAGACCTACGCCAGCCATCGCTTCAAACGAATCTTCCAGCGCTCACCGCAGCACCCGCGTTAGCGCCGTTCAACCCGTGACGCCACCCGTGCGCAACGCTGCTGCTTCGCATCCCATCAAGGTTCCCTTTGGGAAGATGGTGTAATTTTTTTTCTTCGCGCTGTTAGGAATGCTTGACGCCAGCACATAACGATTACATGTAGTTTGAGTCGGTCGTTGAATTCGTTTTGTATATAAATATGCTATGACCCACTGTACAAGAAATAGATAATTAATTACGTTTAATTGGGGTTACCTGCTTTTAAGTATATACTCTGTAATTTTTTCAAACACTTCCACTTGCTTAAAATTGCGTCTACAGAACCTTGGCATTAAGTATCGAAATTTCACGCATTCGAGCGCTGTCAGTCATAACACGCGTCTGAAAGGGCTACTCAGCGTGGAGGGACCCATTTATAAACGTAGGGCTTCAAGCTCCTTGAAACTTATTCATTTTAGGCAATACTTAGACCGAGAAGGTACACAAGAATATTATCCCTTCTGCTGTTGCTAGAACTCAGCTTTCTCCTTCAATCTGAAGAAAAAAATTATTCCTATTGATCAAGTTATTGACGTATCAGTATATTTCTTCGTTTTGAATGTGTTTTTAACATGAATATGACAACTGTCACCGAACTAAACCGGCCAGCTCTTGAAGTTCTACGCTAAAAATTGTGGTGTGTGCATCTCTGAATGGTTTTGTTTCTATCTCTAGGCTTCGGTGATGCTGCTGTGGAACCAGTGCACTTTTCAATTGCTACTGCATACGCAATGACAAAGGTTTGTCCTTTCACTTTTGTTTTATATGTGAAGCATCTTATGGCGAACCTTAATTCGGTGGTGGTGTGCGGCGTGACCACCCTTACTGCGCATGCGCAAACAGTTAAAAAAAATAAAAATAAAAAGCCTCCTCTCCCCCCTCTCTCTCCTCTAGGCATCCCTCCCCGCGGCAACCACACCCACACTGCGCATGCGCCTCCCTTCCTCTCTCCCCTCTTACACTCCCCCCCTCTCTCCATCCCTGCCCGCGGCGTCTGACTCCCCCCTGCGCATGCGCGTCCCCCCCTCTCTCTCCTCTCCTACGCTCCCCCCCTCTCTCCTCTACGCCTCCCTGCCCACGGCGTTCACACTCCCACTGCGCGCGCATGCGTGTCACCCCCCTCTCTCTCCTCTCCTACGCTCCTCCCTCTCTCGCCTCGCGACGCCGACGCAGGCAGCGTCTGCTAGCGAGTTTCTTGGTTGAAAAAACCGACTGCTCGCGCTGCACAACCGTTCACTGGCCATCCCGTATATATAGCAATGGATCTTGACCTCCAAGGTGGTGCCGGTGGGAGATTTCTCCTGTGCGTTGTTGAACAATAAAAATTCGCAGCGTGCGCGTTAACTAAAAGCGGAGTGCGGGTCTCTGTGTCCAGTCGGAGTCTTCTGTCTCTCATTGCCCATTAGCAGCGATTGGCATGTTCCAGTAGGAAAAACTGCTCCATCACTGCCTGCTTTGCGCCTCCCCAGTTTTCTCTCCTGCGCAACGCTGCGATGAGCGCCAGCGTCAACGCCGCCGCCAGTGTAAGCGTTAGCGCCCGCTGCTTCACATCTACACATGGTTCCCTTTAGCGGGAGATGGTGTAATTTTTTGTTTTTGTGTTTTTGTTTTTGTCAGGGGAGATTTAGGCGCAGGCCAATTCTGACTTTCTTTTTCATTTCGCACTCACAATTTTCGATTTTTTCTTTACGTACGAAATCCCGCTAGCCAGCCGAGCAGCATTCTTAATTTTCGTGGGGTAGATATTATTATTATTGAAACTATCATTATTGTATTGCGTGTGGCCTTCAAAAGAAGCTGTAGAATAGGAAGAAGCGTCGCAGCTGAATAAATTTTGAGTTCCTTCCTTGCCTTGAGGGGGACTCACACAACAATTTTCGGTCGTCGTTTTCTTGCGTAAAGTGAAAGGCCAAACCCTCAAAAACCTAGAAAATGGGCTGGTGAGCATGAGTGTGCTCTCGAAAGGTTAATTGCATCGTGTTTCACAAAGCAAGTTTCTGTTCCAGCTACACGCTGACGTCACGACACGCTGCGAGTTTCTCGTCATGTGCTCGCGTAACGTATCGGAACGTTTCCACGGCCACTCCGCTCCGTGGCTCCGTTGGTTACGCACAAGATGCCATTATATATGTTTGGTACCTGACCTCATCCCATCTAGCCATCATGGCGTTTTAAGTCACCAGAATCGGTGGCGTAGCCAGGGGTTGGCACACCGGGCCCATGCCACCCCTCCCCCCCCCCCCCCAAAAAAAAAAATCTGTTACGCCCCTGACCAGAATTGACAATGTAGCCAGTAAAAGCGCCACGAGGAAATTGACTTTAATGTTAAAGTAACATTTCTTTATCAGCACTTCCAGAGCTTCAGACATGCTGCAGAGCCGTCCAATTATACGGGAGACTTCTACGGCGGAGCAAAGTCAGCTCCGGAAATTTATGTGACTGTTCTCTTGTGGCAACACTGACAGGGCGTAGCCAGAACTTTTTTTTTTCTGGGGCGAGGGGGGATTTATCCCCCCTTTATGTATATTCGTCAGTGTGTTTGTATGTATGCGCGTATATGCACGTACAAAACGATAAAAAAGTTGGGAGGGGTGTTTCAAACCTTTCAAATCACAAGCCTTGCTACGCCACTGCACACTGGCTCAGAAATACTGGTGAGGTATTTATTTTTCATTTAGTATTTCTCGGCTCCCTCATATGTCACGTGCAAGTCCCTTTCGCAGAAAAGTGGCAATGTTGAACACAACAAGCGTGAAGAACGTTGCATAATGATGCACCGAAAGTCATTCGTTGTAAAAGATGCTGAAGGTCAAACCACACCAGAAAATAAAACACGCATAAGTATAAAGTCTGCTCACATAACGACAATGAAAATTCAGACGAAAGAATGACCGAATGCACACTGAACATGTTGTGGTGACAAGTGGTAAAATAAATAGGCTTTCATTAACTTCATTTCTGTTAACTTGGCAGAAATATGCCGAATAATGTTTTCGCAAACAAGAAGCTGTACATTACGATGTTAGGACCGAGCGCAGTGTTTAGCCGAATCATTTAGCAAAGCAAACCTGTAAGTTTCAATAAAACGAGGATTCGTTAGGCCAACGCAATCATTTCCCGTGCAATCAAGAGGTTGGCAGAATCTCTGAGTACCACTGAGCACAATCTCTGAGTAGCACTGAGCAGGGAAATATGCGGGGATTTTTTGCGATGCATGCGGGGGAAAATGCCTGACATAGGGAATTTTCGCGCCCTGGATTCTTCGGTGCAAGACAGAACATCACTGCCAGAGCCTTACCAAAACGGCAGAGGGCAGCACAGGAAAATGGAAAAGGCGGATTGGCCGTAACAGGCAGTAATACAGTTTAGCAAAGATATTAGCGAACACTCTGACAAAATAAAAGTCAGAACGTTGGGCAGTTTTACTTGGAAGCTGTCTTCAGTAGGGGTGTGCGAATATTCGAGTTTCGAATTCGAATCGAATAATACCTATTCGAATAATTCTATTCGACTTTCGAATACCTAGTAGTCGAAATTTCGAATAATTCGACAGCACGAATATCTAAAATATGACGACGGTCAATGGTGCAACTTGCTCAGGGGGGATATGGCTAATACAAACGCTAACGTCGTTACAGTAGGCCTTTCGTTAAAACTTTCACCGATGTCCTGGTTCAAAATCGAGCGCATGTTGAGTTTAAAAGAGATCATATTATATCCGCACGTCATGGCTCTAGCAAAGGAGTCCAGGGAACTGTCGAACCACTAGCGTCAAAACATTATCAGTAGACTGAGCTCAGAACGTGTAGTCAAGAGATTCAGAAATACTTAATGAGCCCCTGATCCCAATAAAGGATGATCCTTTGAAACACAGGAATGAGCATGGAGCTGCACTTTATTCGGGTGTCGCAAAAATTGCTTTCCGTTACCTTCCCATCCCTGCCAGTGAGGTGCTCAGTCAGCGCTTGTTTTCACTGGCAGGAAACACCGCAACGTCACGGCGAGAGAGCCCGAAGCCAGGTCATGTGGCCCCCCTTGTATTTCTGCACACGGGCGTCGCCAGGGTGATGCAAAAGGGGCACTTGCCCCCCTCAAGCCAAACCAACACTTGCCCTACACCAGCGCCCCCCTCCCCTTTCCCGCCACGATGTAACATGGCTTTGCACCCCCCCAAGACAAAATTCTGCCGACGCCCATGTTTCTGCATGACGATTTCTAGTCTTTTGGTTGCAGTCACACTCACCGTATTATGTGCTCAACGACATGAGCAGATTTCATTTCATTGTTTTTACTTTCAATTTTGAATAAAATCTTTTGTATTCGGTATTCGAATCGATATTCAATGTTCTTGGCCACTATTCGGTACTATTCGATTCGAGATGAAATTTCATCCTTCTAATATTCTTTTCACCGCTTCTACATAAGCCAGCCTGGGTGGTGTATTTTGCAGTACACCACCGTCCAAAATCTCCGCATATTTTACGGTTAACACTGTGAACATGACAAAGCATTTCCCTTGAAGTTTCGTTCTTGTGCCTTCTTTGTCGCATTTGCAGAGATATAAATTTTCAAAGCGTTCGTCTTCTATCGAAGTACATCATCCAGTTTTGCAGAACAGAACAAAAGCACATCTTTTCGCCTTGCGATTGCATACGCTTATGTCAGGATTATTGTCTGTCGCACGCCGTAAATAGGGTGCAGTCGCCGTGGAGCAGGAGGAGGGGGATATAACTTTATTGGCGCCATGGAATGGGTCAGGTGAGGGGCCGGGGCGGATGGGTTCAGGGAAAAGGAAGACGATGGGCCCTCACGCCGCTCTAGATAGCCGAAAGTCCTTGCGCTACGGCGACCCCCATGGCCCTGCATACGATCCGGAGCTGGTCGTTCGGTCGTGAGCCGCGCAAAGCAGCCTCCCATCGCTCCTCTCTCTCAGCCCCCCCAACGGGGCGATTCGGCTTGTTTGGACAAGATATACGTGATTAAAGTCGGCTCGCGGACTCGAGCAGGGACGACAATGGAGTGAGGCGTCACCCTGATCCATCTGGGAATTGATCATTCAAATTGCCCGTTTGGAGTCGGCGCCAAACAATTTGCTCAGCCTGGGACAGCGATTTATTGGCTGGTGGGTACATAAGTGTGCGCAGGGTTTACCATCATGGGGGGGGGGGGGGGGGGGGTCATCGCAGCGCCCCCCCCCCCCACCCTGCTAAGTCAATGTATGGGGCAGATCCCCCCCCCCCTCTTAGGTAATTAGAGGGGCCCTGTCCCTCAGCACTTTGACTTGGGCGAGTTGGTACATCCTCGGATAGGTTTAGCGCGATTTAGACGAGGACAGGAGGCACACAGAACACAGACGAGCGCCTCCCCCGTGCGCACGCCTATGGGCAGGTAGATCATGCGGGAATTACGGTAATGTAACTTCATGATAAGTGATTAGGCATTCCCGCGAGCTGCAAAAGGAAGACAGACCGTCCACTGCCCGGTTGACGAGTACTCGAGCTTGCTCATGGCCGGCCGTATTCCCTGGATATCCGCAATGCGCTGTGCAGCTGCATCCTGTTCCTGGGCTGACGCAAATTCATTTCGCGGGCTGACTTGCATCGTACTCAAAGGCTGATTCCAATGGCTAACTTATCTGTCATACAAAACGCCCCACGAAAGCACGGAAAACGCCAGTTGACGTCCAACTAACGAGTCACAGCGAAGACTTACCAAAAGAAAAAAAAAGTGTACGTTATTATATAAGGCAGATACAAACATTTAAAATACATGAACACTTGGCTGATTACACCAGTTGAGTCTCACATGGGTTTTATCAAATCCCGAGGACGAAAAATTCGGTAAATCCCACGTACTTAGGGAATCGATGTTATGCGAAGCATGCGGAGGGAAAGCGACTGTGTTGTAAATTTTTTATTGAGCGAGAAGTTACGAAATGACGCTTAAGATATGTACAAATGTTGTACGCACACACACATGATAAACAGTCGCATATGTTTTATATAACCAGTTGTTTACAGTTGCGTAACGATGCCAACAGCAACATGCATTAGCAACACCAGCTAATATGTAGCACTCGTGCTCGCGAGGACGGTAGCCCTGGACAGTGCTGCATAAATCAACTTCAGTGGATGGCGCTTAACTACAATTGACGTTAACCCGACGTGACGGCTGTATCATAGAAGTACATATGTTATGTTCATAAAATTGGATAGCCAGCACTCCAACCACAAATTGACGTTTCACGCACATAGGGTCTTTTTGAAAAGCAGTTCCGAGACTTGGCGTGGCTCTGTGCTAGGAATACTTGATTGCCACGCAAAATGCCCGAGTTCGATTCGTGCTGGGACCCTGACATTTATTATTTGCATTCGCCGGGTCAACGCTGCCTATGTCCGCTTTTTCTGAACGCTCTCGCTTTAAAGTTACCACTGTCAGTCATCACCTTTCCTGACAATCACCTGTGGCGCATACCCGTATACCGCGGCCCGTGGTATGCAGGTATGTGCCACACGTGCCTGGAGGAAAGGGTTTGACGACGTACACGACGGCATTGTCACATTATTCATGTCATGACCAGCGAGTCGTATTAACGCGATAACGTTAAAGAGCTCGTTTCGCAGAAATTCCGGCGTCGGCGTCGGTGTCGGCGTCGGCGTCGTTAGTTGTGAGCGAAAAATCATCATTTGTCCGTGACCGAAAAGTCTAGAAAGATGCAAATAAAATAAATAATAAAAATTTCCGGGTCCGAGTGAGGATCGAACCCGGGCCGTCTGCGTGGCAAGCAGGTGTTCTACCACATAGAGTTCCTGTATATGCTACCTTTAGGAACTCTACTACCACACAGCCATGCATCTGCATGGAAATACAGTGAAAATAGCTTCCTCTGCTTGGAAATGCAGTGAAAATAACTTTCATGCTTCGCAAACGCAAGCGTCCTTTATATAGGAGTCGCAATATACCATGTAATGTCCCAATAATATTGCGTGGTACAAGCGTACATTGCCATCGGGCGTCAGAATATGTGACTATCATAACGATTTCGTAGTTTAAAGCCGGCCACCCATTACAAACGGCACACACCTTACAGCGCGTAACACCACGTAGTGGGTGCATAGCAAGTATGCACTAGCCTAAGTGGTTGAAGTAGGCACTCGGGAGTCGGGACAGGATATCGCTATCGCGTTCAACTCTTAAAGGCGAAGATTAAGGGTCCCCCCAATTTTTTTTCCAACCATCTTACCCTCCCATTCTAATTTTGGTCTACCCCAAGTTAATGTGGTAATCACGAGAGCGCCCAGACGAAGGCGGCTAGATAGATAGATAGATAGATAGATAGATAGATAGATAGATAGATAGATAGATAGATAGATAGATAGATAGATAGATAGATAGATAGATAGATAGATAGATAGATAGATAGATAGATAGATAGATAGATAGATAGATAGATAGATAGATAGATAGATAGATAGATAGATAGATAGATAGATAGATAGATAGATAGATAGATAGATAGATAGATAGATAGATAGATAGATAGATAGATAGATAGATAGATAGATAGATAGATAGATAGATAGCGAAAGCCGTTTATTTTATTTTATTTTCAGTTGATGTATTGAGCCTTCCAGACCCCTTTCGAGAGCTTTTTACGCTTCACGTGCTTCTGCACTGCCTCGATGATGGGAGGCACTGCAAGCTTTCTGCATGCACCCCAACTGGTTTTGCACTGCCTCCGTCTTCAGCCCACCTTTGACCAAGCGGCGATGTCATGAGATGGCATCATCACGTGACGCCATTGTATGTTACGTCATAGTAACGTCGGGATGTTATCAGACATCTTGACGATTTATGAAGTCATGATGACGTCATGTGGTGAGGCTGTCACATGATAACAAGTTTTTTCACCGTTCGCGTTGACGATCACGCCGCGGGACGCCGACGGTCCGTTTTCGCATCTTATGGGGCATCTGAGGCTTTCGCTTTGGGAAATGAGCTTTAGGTACTGAATACTATCACATTCTAAGAAAAGAAGGGATGCAAATTGGGTTTCGAACATTTTACATCAATTTCATTTATACAAGATCGTTGGGCATACCACACACCAACTGCGTAACACAATGCACGTATTTTCGGTATCGACCGAGGTTTATTTTCAACGTTCAATAACTGCCATCATATTGCATGAGATTTTCAGCGGATGTATCGAGGAACAGGTATCTTCTTTAAAGCGAAGCTTCTATGGCTGACAAATTTCCGTGGCGGCGCCCACGGCGGCGTAGTCCGCGAAAAAGACGGCGCCGGCGAGTGTGCAGAAATGCGGCAGTACATAAATAGGCCCTGGAACGTGCGCCGGTCACGTGCGTACTGGTATATGCCATTTTCGCATTACTGATGGTCTTTCCATGGTGGGCTTGTCGGGGATCAGGCGTTTCTGATCAGGATATCGGACCTGCAAACGAGGACACTTGTATTTTCACGCTGCCACCTTCAATTACGGCCTTTCATTGTGCAGTTTATTTTCTTTACGCATGACGTCGTTGTTGCCAGCAGTAACCCAGCACGGAGGAAGGAAAAAGCTGGGAGGTAGCACTGTGAATTGCGAAAGAAAGAAAGAAAGAAAGAAAGAAAGAAAGAAAGAAAGAAAGAAAGAAAGAAAGAAAGAAAGAAAGAAAGAAAGAAAGAAAGAAAGAAAGAAAGAAAGAAAGAAAGAAAGAAAGAAAGAAAGAAAGAAAGAAAGAAAGAAAGAAAGAAAGAAAGAAAGAAAGAAAGAAAGAAAGAAAGAAAGAAAGAACCCGGCAGATCCCATGCACTGTGGGAATCGATGTAACGCGAAGCAGCTAGGAAGGAGCAAATCATGCTTTACATAATTTGCATATCATGTTTTACATGTTAGGACCTGTCATTTATGTACGTCACACAGTCACGTCGCGCAATACCAATTTTGGTGTATAACAAGCCAGCGAACTGGACGCAAGCGCACCATGAGCGTGGCATGTAAATGGCGTTGTAGATGACACGCATGCCAAGATTTTCATACAGTCACGTCACTCAATACAAAGTTTGGTGTATATCAAGCTAACGAAACGGCCGCGAGCGCGCCATGAGCGTGGCATGCAAGTCATGTCGCACATGACAAGTCATGATTTTCATATTACCACTTGTCATTTATGTTCGTCATGCAGTCACGTCACTCCATACCAAGTTTGGTGTATATCAAGCTAACGAAACGACCGCGAGCGCGCCATGAGCGTGGCATGCAAGTCATGTCGCACATGACAAGTCATGATTTTCATATTACCACCTGTCACTTATGTTCGTTATACAGTCATGTCACTCAATACCACGTTTGGTGTATATCAAGCTAACGAAACGGCCGCGAGCGCGCCATGAGCGTGGCATGCAAGTCATGTCGCACATGACATGTCATGATTTCCATATTACCACTTGTCATTTATCTTCGTCATACAATCACGTTACTCAATACCAAGTTTGGTGTATATCAAGCTAACGAAACGCCGCGAGCGTGCCATGAACGTGGCATGTAAATAATGTTGTTCATGACATGCACGTCATTATTTGCATATGACCACCTCTCATTTATGTTCGTCATACAGTCACGTCACTCAATCCCAAATTTGGTGTATATCAAGCTGACGAAACGGCCGCGAGCGCGCCATGAGCGTGGCATGTAAATCATACTTTTCATGACAAGTTAGTCACGATTTTCATATGACCAGCCATTTATGTTCGTCATACAGTCATATTATGCCATACCAAATTTGGTATAAATCCCATTAACGATACGGCCAGGAGAGCACAAAGTCGTAGGCGGCTAGATAGATAGATAGATAGATAGATAGATAGATAGATAGATAGATAGATAGATAGATAGATAGATAGATAGATAGATAGATAGATAGATAGATAGATAGATAGATAGATAGATAGATAGATAGATAGATAGATAGATAGATAGATAGATAGATAGATAGATAGATAGATAGATAGATAGATAGATAGATAGATAGATAGATAGATAGATAGATAGATAGATAGATAGATAGATAGATAGATAGATAGATAGATAGATAGATAGATAGATAGATAGATAGATAGATAGATAGATAGATAGATAGATAGATAGATAGATAGATAGACTTAAAATCGCTGAGGTTCGCTAGGAAATGCTTCGCATTTAAAAATTAATAGGAGAGGCACGCTCACGCCAGGCATCCTTTGCCTGCATTCACCCTACGGAGGAAGGGCTCTCAACTTTGCTGTTATGTGGTAGAATGCCGTGGCTATTAATGCTCTCTATCATTCTCAGAAAGCAGGGGTATTCCCAGTCATTCAGGATGTTCGCAGCCTAATTGCTCATAATATTTCTTGTTCATCACATCGTTTTTTTTATAGGTATTGAAGGAGGCTGGCTTGACAACTGAAGATGTGTCCATGTTTGAAATCAACGAGCCTTTCAGTTCTGCGGTGCTGTGCAACATGAAGCACCTCAAGCTGGACCACTCTAAAGTGAACGTTCACGGAGGTTCAGTAAGCCTTGGACATCCAATTGGGTAAGTGCGTTACTTTTGATCTTGCTGAAAATCGTCGATTACAATTACAAAAAAAAGGTTTTCACAACCTGCTCCGTTGTTTTAATGATTCCTGCTATCCGGTTGAGCAGAATGGGCGCTTTCGTTCGATAGGCCGAGATTAGGAATGTCACAGCAGAGCAAGACATCCACGAACAGAAGGCGTGAGACCCGCAATGCCTGCGTTTGTTGGAGCGTTTTGATTTTATCCAGCTATTTTGTACAGCTATACCATTAATTCGCAGCAGGCTAGTATTTTGATGAACTTTGAACGAGGTATAGCTTATTTCGTAATCTGCGAAAGAAAATTAATTGCTGCCGAGAAGTGTGACTTTCTGTGAGATTTAGTTGATCATGATCACAATAACCAACTTAACTTATTCGAAAGTAAGGAAATTTCAACAAAAGGGGGGGGAATAGTAAAGGAAATGTTAACCAGGGGAAATATGCACTTGGCCACCGTGTACTTGGGAGGGGTTGTAAAAGAATGAAAGAGGAGAATAAGAGACTGACACCCTACAAAGTACTGACAATAGCACTATAAAGGTACTGCCCACTGACAAAAGCAATCTCTGGTTCCCTAACGTTCCCCGCGTAGGCCCAGAACTTTGATTCTTGCACTAGTTGGCCCAAAATGAGGTCCTACGCATTTACTCAGCCCACTGCGCATTGTGTCTGCCAAAATTAACTCACTTTTTGATACGCGATTCAACCTTGCATGTCCGCGATGTTTGAAGTTTCTAATAATGATCTCTTTTCAGGGCGTCTGGTGCAAGGATCACAGGACGCTTGGCCCTTCATCTGAAGAAGGGACAGTATGGCCTGGCTGCCGCCTGCAACGGCGGTGGAGGCGGCTCCGCCATACTCATCGAGAAGCTTTGAAGATTTTGTATGATTGCATCGGCAGAGATACAGCCTGTAATCAGGAACTCCGATAGACTGTCCGATGCGTGTACCCCGTTTATTGCTCTACTGACTAAGCCGTCAATGAAGGTTTCAGGCACTTAGTAATTGCGCATAGACGGTAGCCGCCACATTTTTTGTTACAATAAATATGCTTCAGTCTGAGTTGCCCATAATTGATCTCCTAATAGTAGTTTGTGCGATATGTACAAACACCCACAGACTAAAACGAGACATTAGAATTGAACCTGTAACCAATGACACCCGCGATTGCTGGCAACATCCGTCTTGTCGCTACATATCCAGGCCCCTAAGGATGACGTTGACTCTCAGGTATCTGCGTGAGCTAGTATTACGCCAAAATATGACGCAAACTGAGGACGACGGAAGTGAAAAATACGTGTATTCGTCATCATCAGCCTGAACACGACTACTGCAGGGCCAAATGCCACTCCAATGTTTTCACAAATTAACCCAGGTGCTGTCTTTGCGGCGGCCACGGCATAACCACGAACTTAATCTCTTGTGCCAACCTATCTATCTGCCTCCCCCCTGGAACGCTTGCCTTCAATTCGAGTCCAGTTTTTTTTTATTGAAATAGAAAAATAAATAAAGGAGTTGTCGTCACCATTGCTTGGTGACGGCTACCCCTTTCCACTT
>JALIZH010007146.1:0-37912 GCA_030522465.1 Rhipicephalus appendiculatus
TATATATCAAGGCACTTTTATTGCCTGCATCACATTTGTAACAAAGGGCCATGGAATGGTGCCCTCCAATAATGGTTACACGCCAACACCAGCCTGAGAAATAGTTGAGCATCCATCTCTGCAACACGTGTGAGGAAATCACATTAGTGTTTTTATGTGTTCACAGTCATGTTATTCACTTGGCAGATGTGCGCAGTATTAGGTGAAAGGAACGCCTAGAGGACAACCATCCACGAATGTGTTATACGCACCCAACCATGCAGATTCAGCAGTGGAAGAGATGCGCTGTTTTCAGCATTTCCGAACAAAAGGAATTAAGCAAACAGTATTTTGGAAGTTATTTTTTCCAGCCAAAAACATGGCCTAACAGGGACAAGGCTGTGCCGGCCTCGTTGAATCGCGGTTTGGGTCAGGTTGGTTCAGTGGGTGCTTGGATCGACATAACACTGTGGCAAGTACACAGGGAGTATTATGCAAGCTGGGCAAGTGCTTCTATAAAAGCTATCTTTAAAGCGATAGCTATACTCCTCCAGTAGAAACCCAGAAAACGACTTTGAAGCATGCGTTCAACCTTGAAGCTCAGCCAATGTCAATTTCCTCCTCGCACGTGCATCTTCATAGCAATGGACATGCGCAGTGTCGGTTTGTTCTCCTCTCTCGCACACCCCTCTCCAACGATCGGCGAACTGGTGGGCATGCATGCCTCAAGACCTCAACTCTTGTCACATGACTACCACACTGGCAATACGAAGAGAAATGTAGACGGTGTGCCACTGTTTGCCACGCAGACATGTGGGACACCGCTGCGCAGTGGCGTAGCCAGCGGGGTGGCACACCGGGCCCGTGCCCCTTCCCCCCTCACTCCCCCCCGCCTACCCAAATTTTTTTTTTTTTCGCGATGGCATATAAAGTGCAATATGACCATTTGCCTGCCTGTCCCCCACTTCAGACCAAGAAGGTGCCCCCCCCCCCCCCCCCCCCAAAAAAAAAATTCTGCCTACGCCCCTGCCGCTGCAGCACGCTTTCTGCAGTAGTTGCATTGTTTAACCGCGTTCAACCACAGATTTTGTTCCGTAACCGTACAGACTCCCTGATGAGCACTTCCATATGCATGAGGAGTGTTATGAAAATCTGGCAAGCACTTTCATGGAAGTTATTTTTCCCAGATACACTAAGTCACAAGTCTAAACATTCAAAGTGACTGTCTGTTGCTTCTTTCTCTGTCTCTCCTAAGAGTGAAATGCCCATAAATACATGTTCTGTTGGCAATTTACGGTTAGAATTCACCCTGCTTCCTCTGTTTGATGAAATTAATTTAGGGTGCATAGCCTTAAAGGTAAGGCCTATAGCCTGTGAAACTCGTGTATTTCTTTACAGAGTTTCGTTACATATCGATAAAATTAATTTTTCGTTGCATATTTGACCAGGAAGGTAAGCCTGTGAAAATTGTGTATCTCTCGATACCTCAAAAGTTTCATTCGCACATTGACAGAATTAATTTTTTGTTCACATTTGACCATAAAGGTCTGTAAAATTCATGTATTTTTCAATTATTGAAAGTTTTGCCATATTTCAAAAAAACTGATTTTAGGCAAGTTTTTGACAAAATTGGTTAGCCTTTGAAAGTTTCGCATTTTTAGATTTTTTCGACAAAATTAATTTTGTGCGTATTATTGAACAAAATAATAAGCTTATAGCCTTTCGTAATCTCATATGTTTCAATATTTCAACGGATTCATCGCATTTCGATAAAAGTAATTTTTGGAGCATAGAGAGATACCAACATAGAAAAGGGTTTTGCTATGCCTGGAAATTCGTTGCATGCCTAAATTTGTTAAAGCTGTATCAATGACTAAACTATTCCTTGGTTGCTTTACTTAACCGATAATTCGTAACATCCGTATATATGTTATATCGAGGTTGGAACTGTAACTTTAACAAGGTAATGCTTTTGCATGAAAGTAACAACAATCGGAGATGGGTTCTGGCCCGAGTTTCTCTGTTTTAACAATTTTTTTTCATATTAACAGGTATACCCTGTACTATAGGATTAGGTTCGAGAATACAGGCTTGCGGATTCATTTCAAGAAAGAAAATAACACCAATATTGTCACTCGTCAGTGAAGAATATGGCAACCTGATGCATGAGTTAATGAATGCTCCTTATGCGGCGAACTCGTGCCCAGCAAAACAAAGAATACGTACTCAAAGTTCGAATAGTGTCGAGCTGTCGTTGGTCACTGAAATGTGATGCTAGGTGCATAGCCTCTTAAGCATGTGTCATCGTACGTTGAAGAGTAATTGATGGTGCCTGCAGAAGTTCTAAAATGTACACCCTTTGTACACATTGTGCATGCAGGCTGATTAGAAGCCTTTGATATATAAAAGTGCGTCTTGTGTGGAGTGATAACTTCGTAACATTGCTTAGGAAATGAAAAACGGTCACCAGAAAATGAAAAAAATGGCAGACCTGCGCAGCACACGCAGCACAGTCACAGCGAAAACTGGAGGAGCGGCGTTTCTAGAGCTCATTTGTAAACTCTCCTGGGGCGACTACTACAACTACAGTTGCAAGGTACCCACTACGCCATAATCAAAATTTTGGGAAATAGGGAAATAA
Organism: Rhipicephalus appendiculatus; assembly: GCA_030522465.1. NCBI lineage: Eukaryota > Metazoa > Arthropoda > Arachnida > Ixodida > Ixodidae > Rhipicephalus > Rhipicephalus appendiculatus. The sequence continues at coordinate 2,621 of JALIZH010007146.1, forward strand.
CCCACTATGCCATTATTCATAATTTTGTGGAGAAGCGAAGGTAGCCGCTACACATCTGCAATGCATTATGTACATTTTGTTGATGTTGTGGCTCAGGACGATGAATAATTATGGCTGAAACTTTTGTAATGGGATGCAATTCTCCCATAATGCGATGCCTGGTGTGCAATGCCCACACTATACTACATCTGCTAATGTGATTCCCTTGCCTGACATGAAGCCCTGTATAGGGTCCTTCTGAGACTGAGTTCCAAGCACCGGCATGGCTCTGTGGTGGAATACATGACTGACATGCAGAGAGCCCTGGGTTCAAATCCTGGATATTTTTTCCTCATTCCGCGCAATAGCGGTCATGGATACCGGCGGCGGCCGACAACTACATCACCGAAATTGGCTGTCGTATCTCGTAACAGCTTTTGCTGTAGAAAACATGAAACAAAGTACACATGACAGTATCAAAACGTAAATATTCATTCTTGGCCAGGGTCAGAAAGAAGCCGACAGGGTTCCTTCTTATTCACACACACAGCAGATCCACTGTTCGGAGAGTGCACTACTTGGAAGACAGTGTCGACAGGTAAGCGTCGTAGGCAGCCTTCTTGTACCGCAGTGCGGCCTCTTCCGGGTTTGCCGAAGCCACGATGCCGCGTCCGACTATGATGACGTCGGCACCACGCTCGGTCACCGCACACGCGGGGTCGCAATACTGCTGGCCGAGGCTGTCCCCACTGGCGTCCAGCCGCACGCCTGCAAACGGGACAAGCGGTCCTCTCGCTAAAGTCTAACAACGCGGAAACGACAAGGACAAAGGAGAGTCACTAGCACAACAGACGAAGCGCCGACTTTCAATTGAACATTATTGCAGAAAAGAAGTAGTATATAAAGAGAGTGAGGCAAAAGAGGTCACAGCAATAATATAAAAATATCAAAACATTATAAAAAATGAAAGCCTACATCACTTGTGCTGGTCATTAGGGACAAATATTCAAGTTCTTTTTCCGCCAAGGCAATAGGTGGCAGGCTCACACAATTTGTACCTAATCTAACAATTTCCGCTGCCTAAATTATTTTCGCGTGTTGACTGCGATTCGCTTTGCCACGTCACAAGGCACTTATCAAAAAGGGGTTCGCAATTTGTGATGTTGCACGTGCTGCAACGAAGGGCTAAGTTCCCGCTGTTCATTTGGCGAACATGGTTGTCATGTTCACACAACCGGTTGTTCAAGCATCTGCCGGTTTGTCCAATATACTGTTTACCAAGGTTAGCAGGATATGCTGTGGGCCACGCACTCTACATATTCGGATGAATGTGTGGCTATGCTTTACCTGGCCTCCAGGTTCCTTATGGTTCAGAAATGTGGTTTTAATGGCAGACTCGGCATGTTTACCCAACTTGCCCATAGAGTTAGCTCTTCAAAGCCGTCCTCCTCAGAAAGTATGCGTGAGACACATTACCAATTGTGCTACAGAAGTGGTAGTTCCCCTGTCCACCTTGCTTGGGTACCTACCATATTTTCTTCCTTATAACACACCCCTGCAAACAAACTCTTGGCCCAACTACAGAATGCAGAAATATTTTGAGAAAGATCCCCGTGCATTACTGCACATTTCAACCGTGTCAATTAATATTACACCTTAGATAGAAATGACCTTAGTAACTATGCTCGAACCTGCAAAAAGATTATTTGCGATCAGTTTCAGTCGCCAGTGTCATTCCCTATCTTCCCACCTACTGTAAGTTTCAACTGTCACACTTTCCTTGCAATGATTGAATGTGGCAAGCTAGGCACGTAGGCACAGTACTCACGGATTCAAATGCGATATCAATTTTTTTTTATAATAACGACCAGTATGCGCAATTGCTCGAGATAACCACGTCATGTTGCCGTGAATCTGGTCTCTAAAGATAATGTTGGCTCTGATCTACATGTTCGAGTCGAAATTACACCGATATGACCCGAACTGAAGGTGGTGGAAAAGAAAGTATGTGCGTTACTTGGCCCTAAATTGTCCTGTTTCAATCCGTGAGTACAGTACATCTTTGCTATAAACTGCAGTGCAAGCAAGACACAAAGGACGAAATGAGACGGCGCTCATGATTGTAGTCTTCTAGCGCTGCAGTTTTTAACAAAGATTTTCCTTGCATTGCCGTGAAGCCACGTTGCAGACCGAAATCCACGTATAACTTGAACCCTGACATTACCGGTATTGATTTTGTAGGTTATCGTGAGAAAATATGAGGGCGGTTGCCTAGACAACGGAGAAGCCTTGCTCCACCCACTTATTGGCCTGCACACGCTCTGCACCAAACGTGCCCCCCACGTCCATATCAAGTGCTTGCTAACACTGTTTGGCTCTTCTGTTTGTTAGACTGAACATAACGCACTTAGCCCTTGGTCTTAGCCCTATTAACGCACTCTCTTCTATGCTTTATCTTCACGTTGTTAAGGGTGAGCTTGCCACGATGGCACGCCAACTCGCAGGAAGGTGTAACTGGTGCAAGCTGCATTAATGGTAGTGGCCCCAGGCTATTAAAGATGACAAGAAAAATCTCATCGACCCTTCTGTCATTTTTTTATTAATATTACTCACAAAACACGCTGCAACATGCATTAATGGCTAAGCCTGATGCTTACCAGGCGTCATGTGGATGTGTCCCGGGTTGTGGGAGACTCTCGACTGGCACACAAAACCCAGCACAAAGTCGGGGAAGTCCTCGGCCATCTTTACGGTGGCTGCACGGACGAGTTTGAGACAACTTGAGTATTCGTAAAGAAGGCTCCTTGCAGAGCTGGCCAATTTACGAAACAGCGAGTCATGACAATGAGAGGAAAATAAAAAAAATGCAGTGAAAAGGTAAACAAAAAGGATGCAGAACTTGGACGTACTATCGCACTCAGTATAAGCTACACCACGCGAGCGCGTGGTTAAGCGCTGCAAGGTTGTAAAGTGGCGCCGATCATGGCATATTTTCGTGTTATTGGAAGAGAGTGTGGCTGTTTTTGTGAGCAGGCATCGCTTGAAGGAACTTTTTCCCATTTCTTTTGCTTTGCTGAAGGAAAATTCGAAGTTTCGACGTCAAGCCATGATGGCAGTTATCATTTTTGAAGCTGATATCATGACAGGGCAAGACGCTGGCAAGCATGAAAGCAAGCGGAGGTGATGCACACACGCAGGAACAGCCAACCCCTTCCCTGGGAACTTGAGAACATGTCACGATCGGCCCCACTGAACAACCTCACAGTGCACTTGGCCACGCGCTCCCACGGTGTAGCTCAAACTGAGCGAGATAGTACATCTGGAGCCCACTGCAAGGCATGGATGCAGGAAAGAGCATTGGAGGTGATATACACTATGTAATGGGGTTTCTGCTGGTTGACCCTTTGAGGGTCAAAGACGTACACGTACGTCATCTGCTAACATCCACAAGACGGTCAAAGACGTACATGTACATCATTGCCTGCATGTTTAAAACACGCACCCTTTTCAATCATTTCCCTTGACTGGCATGTGCTGCCACACTGCAGGAATACATGGAATTCTTTTTCCTTGCACTGATGCCTCTCCCATTTTCTATGCTTTATTACTACAGTGGTGCACTGGCTAGTTTTGGTTTCGTTCTTCGGCCGGTTCCCGCTTGTTGCGCCTGCTTTGCGCTTTAGAATCTTTCAAAAGGTGACTGATTTGTTACTCTCTCGTTTATTGCTCCCCAGTATGCGATTACGCCTGTTTCAAGGCAAGGTGTTCACCGACACAAACAATGCCAGAGATTTATCTATCAAAGCAGAGGCAGTTTCCCTCTTTCAAGTGTTTGTCAGAAACAGTGAAGCAATATTAGGCAACATAATTACCACCATGTAAACTCTGCATTGCTCGCAGCTCTCTAGCACAATGAAGCCTCAGCTACCCAGCTGTAACTATGGCAGATAAAATCTCATTTCATAAGATGTACCCTTTAAAGCCACAAGCAATGAGAAGCATTTAAACAACTAAAAACGTGTTTACACTTCTTTAAATTGCACAAACGGCAATGTTAAATTTTTTATTAATTGCTTGCTTACTTCATGAGTGGCAACTAGCCAACTGTTGGCCGATCACCCTGTTGTAGACACGAGCCACAGGTATTCAGGTCATCAGAAGCAATGCTCACCAGAGGTACAGAAAAAGCTTAATTTTAGGTTATTAGTGGGGACAGAATATCCGTGGAGTGGCACTGTTCCGAGCGTTTCCTACGACTTGGCGAAAACCGCAAGTTCTACAGTGAATGATAATGTGCTGGGTGTCGCTAGGACTGCCACCTGCCCAGTTTTAGATCGGCCTGGCTGGTTTTCAAGATAGTGGGCTGGTTTCCGGTCCACACCCAAGACTGGCCATCATTGGCCGGGTTTTGGCCATCGCATCGCGATTGTATATTTTATTTTTTGCATTTTATAAGCGTAAATTAAGAATTTCGAAGATACCAAGCATATTTTCGTCAGCCACCAAAACTCTCATGCAATTTTAAACCAATTTCTATCTCCTGCCCATAAAAACATAAAGTAATTGATTGCTCCAGTTATACCGATCATTTAACCAGAGTGAAAAATGAACAGCCACCCAAATGTTTAACTATCGTGCGCAGCGGCGACTTTTCTGTCTGTCAGCGCCATATGACGGAATGAAGCTGCAAAAAATTTTGTGGGCATGCACTTGCTCTCAGCCTTTATGGAACTTAATTCAGTCATATGGTGAAGACACACAGAAAAAACTGCCACTCGCGCACGCTAGTTAGATTTGGGCGGCTGAACATCAGTGGTTGCGTGCTTGCATCATGAGCGTAAATTCTCTGCTTTTGAAGACGCAAAAATAATGTCAAAGTCTGTTCCGAAAGACTGGAGGTTTCAACACGAGAATGAGAGCTGGCTCCTGGCTGTGGACGACACGTATTAATAATAATAGTCGGTGCTTTAAGTCCCAAATGAACGGCACATATGCAGACGGCATTTATTTTAATGCCAACAGGTCAACAGAATAGTTGCTTAGGTCTGTTTCCTTTTTTTTTTGTACATGTACATTATGTTAACTTAGTAGAAGTTACAATACATGACATTGCATGTCAAATACTGAACATGACGTCTTTTTTTTTTTTTCAGCATAAATTCAGCCAACCAGCTGTATAAGTACCCACCTGTACCATCCCCGAACCCCTTCCCCGAAAATCCGGTTTTCTACTAGTGGTAAGGTGGCAACCCTAGCTATCACCTATCCTTTCTCTGAACATAAGTGAAAACTATAAGTGAAAACTACAGTTTCTGGTGGACGAATGCCAACTGAAGGTAACAGCGCTACACACTCGCGCTGTTACCTTGAACATGAAGATAACTCTCACTGGTTAGGTCATCATTGTGTACTCACCCTCAGTATAGCTCTTAGACGTGAGTGTGCCCGCAGAGCTCATCTCTGCGATGAGCACACAAGCCTGCTCAGGTCGGCTGGCCTGCAAAGAGCCACATTGCAATGTTACAAAACATGACCAGCGAAATGCTTTCAAATTTACAAAAATGATCCCGTGTCCTTCAGAAAGACCTGCAACACAGCAGTTGCATTGTGGGGGGACCTTCATATCGTCTAGTCTATAAATAAAAGCATGACGTTCACAGAGAACAGTCTATAGACAACATCTTATAACGAAACGGGTACACTACTAATGGAGTATTCGATACAAAGAAGTAGCTGTAATTTGCCTTGAAATTCCCATTGAGACACATGTTCCTAGAACCCCATTTTTTTCCACACTGCCTATGGCTCATCAACGTTGAAAAGCCATAGGCAGTGAGCGAAAATGATGAGTGTTGTTTTCTAACTTTATCTTTTGTTGGTGCTTGGCCTAAGAGTGTTGTCATTGGCTTGTTAGGGCCATATAAGTTTGCTCCATCAGAAATAAAGTATCAGTTGTAGTTCAGCGCTATGTCTTGTGTGTTCTTCCTTTGTCCCCGTCTATGTGCGCTGTAATCTTTCATGATCACAGTAAGTAAGCACTATGACAAATCAGCATTTGAAGCATTGGCAGTTAATGGGACCCTAAAGTGAAAAAAATAAATTAGTTTAGGCTGATGAATTATACTATGAAAACTCTAGCATCGTTACTTTCACCACCACAGGTTTACTGACAGACGAGAAGATCGATGTTTTAAATTTCCCGCCGAAATCTCCGATGGTGATGTCCCGGATTTTGAAGTGTTTTTTTCTAAGCATTTTGGCCACATTGGCTCAACTAAATTTCCTGAAACTTGGTATGTTACGTCTCTGGCTTCCTCATAAGACAATGCACCTTAAGTTTTACTGATTAGGAACTGTACGTAGACTTTCAAAATCCATGACGTCACGGAGACTGGTGTGGGAACTTCTCTTCTATCAAAAGTAAGGCGTTTTAATAATAAATAATTATTGGGATTTAACGTCCCAAAACCAGGATATGATTATGAGAGACGCCAAGTAAGACGTTTTTGGTATCATGAACGAGTAATTTGCTAAGACGGGAAAAATCGTTTTTCTCTTTGAGTCCCTTTAAGTGTGATAAGTGGCTGTGAGGAATCATCACTACTGACCTGCTGAAGTGCGGTCAGAATGCCCGGTCCTGGCAGCGAGTGTGCAGTCACCATATCGGTCCACAGCTGTGTGCTAAATGGACCACTCGAATACTGCAGCTGAACCGTCTGACCAATGTCTGCAAACTTCCTGTAAGTACGGTCAAGGATCCAGGACTCAGAAAACAAAACAGAAATTAATATTGCTGCGAATATCATTAATAAAGCCATACCATAAACTAATCCTGCTGAAACGAAATTGGTGGGATCTATGAAACATTCGCTGTTGTGGAGATTCCTTTGCCGCAAATTTTGTACAAGCAGCAACAAATCCTAGTGAATTGAGAAAATCTTGTTTTGCGGAAATTCTGGTGACAGCGTTGTTTGTTGTGACCAAAAAATCGACCTTGTCCAGGAGTGAAAATTTGAGGTAGATGCAAATAAACAAATAATAAAAATCTTCAATTCAAGTGAGAGTCGTACCAAGGCCTCCTGTGTGGCAAGCAGGCGTTCTACTATACAGCCACACCAGTGCTTGAAATTCCTTCATAAAAAGACTCTGTAATAAGAATGTCATGTAGTGGGAGAAGTCTCCTTAAAGCATGTTATATTGCGTGGCAGAAGCAAGGAATCGCACCAGGCGTCAAAAGATGCGAATTTAAAGCTGCTCACCCATTACAGATTGTGCAGCTGTGCAGGTGAGCATGGAACCTAATGAATGCATTGTGGGTACTTTGCCAATTCCCAAAAGGAATAATTATGGTGCAGTGGGAACTTTGCAAACGTACTTGCAATAGGCACAGTAGGATAGTTTAAAGGGGTACTGACACGAAAATTTTCAGTTGTCGTTTTTTTTGCGTCAAATGAAAGTCCGAGCCCTAGAAAGCCTAGAAAATGTACTGCTAAGCATGAGTGCACCCTGAAAAAAGTAATTACAGTGTGTTTTTGAAAGCTAGTTTCGGTCACTACTGTACCCTGACGTCACAACACGGTTTGAGCTTCTCGTCACGTGCTCGCGCAAGATATCGTGACGTTTCCACGGCCGCTCTGCACCGTGGCTCCGTTGGTGACGCACAAGCAGCCATTTTGAAAGTTTTGGTGCCTGACATCATCACAACTAGCCAGCCTGCTGCGTGAAGTCACCAGAATTCGTACTGTACCCTGACGTCAAGCTAATGTTGATGTTGGTAGGTGTGCCACGGGAAAATTTATTTTAATATCAAAATAAAATCTTAGCAGAATTTGCTGAGCCTCACACTTGCTCAGAGCCGTCTCTGTACACAGGAGATTTGTATGGCAGTGTAAACACACCTTCCGAAGAAAGGTGTCAGTACCACTTTAAGACGGCCAATGTTATGTGCACAAACGTTCCATTCCTAGCGGCACAGTTGAAGGCGATGCGAACGTGGCCCGATTACACAGTCACGTTCTACTTTTTAAAGCGAAGCTCAAGCGCCCTTTTGCCACTATCGAGAGCTATGGAACACTTTTCACAGTGATGATGCATTCTCCCTTACCTGTCCTCCATGATGAGAAAGTCGTGTTTGGTGGCTATGTCCCGCAACCGCAGCATGGCCTCCCGGTTGAAGTCCTCCAGCAGGTCCACATGGGTCTTGAAGACGCAGATGTGTGGGCCCAACTGGTCAGCCAGCTGACCGTGTCGAAAATGGCACAGAGGCAATCAAAGCACCATTGTGTGTTCGTGACAACAGATACAATGCCGTCAACTACAGCTGTGGTCAAGTAGTTGGAGTGCCCTTACATGACAACAGACACCATGCCATCTCTTGAGAGCATGAATGTCCTACTGCAGCTGTGGTCCAAGTGGTTAGAGTGCCCTTACTGCATAGCACAAGGTACTGGGTTCGATTCCAGGCGCCGCCGGGTGGGCACAAATTCTTTCTAATGGGGAGAGTGGTACGACAACCTGGCACTTGGCGGTGTGAGCACTCATATGTCGAAAATCTGGCCTCTCCTTTCCGGTCTCGTAATCAAGGAAGGACATGGGTCTTGACGATTTAAAAAAAATTCTTTATCGATTGAGATCAAAAGTTGCTGAGTTTATGTATAATTGTGCGCAGACTTCAAATATGCAGTTATTTTTCCGTATATTACGTAGTTTTTAAAATGTTGAACATTTTATATGCTTTTTGGGAGCAAGAGTGTGCCTAAACTGAGATAATTACAATGCAAATCAGCACGTCAGAATAATCTGGAACAAGAACTGTATGCAAGAATTACAAGAATGAATGTCCTAAACCCATTTGAACAAAAGTTATTATATCTTAATAAGTTTGCACAGTGCAACTACATGGGGATAGTGAACACACACACAGCACTGACTTTTATGAGTGAGCCTATGTCAAGCTGGGATTCCGTTATGAATTTTCAACATGCCATAACTTTTGTTCAAATGGGTTCAGAACATCCATTCTTGTTTTCTTGCATACAGTTCTCCAGATTCCAGATTATTATATGCCGATTTACTATGTAACTCTCAGTCTAGGCAAACTATAGCGCCCAAAATGGCACATGGAATGGATGTTATTTCACAAACGACACATTGTACTAAAAAAAATAGCATAATTACATACTTGAAATCAGCACACAAATATACAGCAAATTTCATCCCAATCAATAAAGAATTAAAGAGGAAAAAGAGCTTTCAAGCACAGTGTATCCCCCCTTATGCAACAATATGGGTGCAACCAAGCTGCCTGCCTCAATTTGAATTCGCTCTTTAGAACTCAAACCGTTATAACAAACTCACATCTGCCAAAATACTTCGTTATATCCGAAAATTCGTTATAATCGTATATTCATAACACTGTATCTGTGACAAAACTATTCTTCACTTCGTTATAACCGATAATTCGCTATATCCTGGGTTCGTTATATCGAGGTTTGAGTGTACCTGTCCTCTGCAGTCACAATAGGACATAAAGTGTTAAAATTAGCCTTTGCTTCATCTCATCTTGCGGTGAGAGCAAGTTATTTGCGGTGCTTTGCCAATGTTATCAAGATCAGCTTGTTTTAATGCTGCTAGGCCTGAGACACCAACGAAAGCCATGTAATTGCTTTGATTTTGATGTTGTTTTGGTGAACTCCGACGTGGAAAATATTTTTACTAGTGACGATATATACATGGTGCACTTGCAATTTATGGCCACACGATTGTATTTACTCAAACATTAAAATTTGCAGTGACATACTGTTATAGAACTACTTCACACTTAAGCAGCAAGAGAGGCACCATAATAATAATATCTGGGGTTCAACGTCCCAAAACCACAATATGATTATGAGAGACGCCGTAGTGGAGGGCTCCGGAAATTTTGACCACCTGGGGTTTTTTAACGTGCACCTAAATCTAAGTACACGGGCCTCAGCATTTTCGCCTCCATCGAAAATGCAGCCGCCACGGCCAGGATTCGATCCCGCGACCTTCGGGTCAGCAGTCGAGCGCCATAACCACTAGACCACCGCGGCGGGGCAAGAGAGGCACCAAGGAAGATGCGAGTTTGGTGTGTGGAGCATGCTCTATTATAGACGACCTGCTTTGCTGCTGCGAGACAAAACATAAGTTTATGATTGATGGCTTACCACCTGCAAACTAATGGAATGACTGAACGATTCAACCGGACTTTAACTGAAATGCTCTCTATGTATGTCTCATAATAATGATAATAATATCTGGGGTTTAACGTCCCAAAACCACCATATGATTATGAGAGACGCCGTAGTGGAGGGCTCCGGAAATTTCGACCACTTGGGGTTCTTCAACGTGCACCCAAATCTGAGCACATGGGCCTATAGCATTTTCGCCTCCATCGAAAATGCGGCCGCCGTGGCTGGGATTCGATCCCGCGACCTGCGGGTCAGCAGTCAAGCACCATAACCACTAGACCACCATGGCGGGTTCTATGTATGTCTCCTCCGACCACCAAGACTGGAACGCGGCATTGCCCTTTATTACATTTGTATATGATTCCTCACGCCATGATACCGCTGGTTCTTCGCCTTTCTATCACTTGTTTGGCCGCGACTCAACTTTACCTTTCGACACCATCTCTCCGGCAGCTGCTGACTCACCGACTGAATATGCCCATGATGCTATCACCAGAGTTCGCAAGCACACAAGAAGTCGCCCACAAGCGCCTTTCAGCATCACAACACCATCAGAGGCAGCGTTATGACGCACCTCACTGCGGACGTTTCCTTTACTCCGGGTTCCCTTGAGCTATTGTGGGCCCTGACTTGGCACATTGGACTCGCTGACAAACTGCTTTCCCAATACTCGGGGCCCTACCGTGTATTGTGCCCAGTGACAGACGTCACCTACAAGATAGCCCTGCTTGAGTCTTCATCTCCCTCCGCTTCATTGTCTTAGACATGGTTCATGTATCCTGCCTTAAGCTCTACCACTTTGCAACACTATACAAAGCACCAAGATGGTGCTTCAGCACCCGGGGTCATTTTATAAGACTATTTCACACTGAAGCAGCGAGGGAGGCACCTAGGAAGCCGATGTGATTTTGATGTGTGGGGCGTGCTCTCCTTCATCTTAGCTTACGTTTAGGCGTAGTGTAAATATATTGTAAATATATGCCTTGTTCCCCTGTGTACCTTCACGTAACAACATTTTCCCAATACTGCAAACATTAAGTTGCTCTATGCTGCAACACCACAGCATGGAGGCCATGACAGGACAGCTCTGAGACAGGGTCTGCCACTCCCATCGCTCACATGTCATGCGCACGTGGATTAAAGGGCTGTTGCCATGTTCAAATACATCTGAGCTAGAAGCTGTCATTTGTTGATGAGCACACCAACATTTCTGCAGGGCCTTTCCAAGCTGTTCGTGCCACAGTATCTCAGGGCACACTGCTCCAGCTGCGCCGGGATTGCTGAAGTATTCAGTTGGGATGCTGAACCTCAAGCTCAAATTGCAAGCTGCTCGTGTGCCTATGAGGCTTGAGCCAGATGATCACAGTGACCAATCAAATATGCCGCATAAAACGACAGTGTGATTACTGCACACTGGAAGTAACACAAGAACTGAAACAAGACAACCTGCGACGCATTGCCTCAGATGTCAGCAGCACCTACAGCATGCCGAGGATCTAGGAGGCCATGTTCTATGATCCACATTACATCCACAAACACCAGGTGCTCACGTAATCTGCTTAAATGCTATTTAAACTGCTAACATGACAGTTTAATAACGTACTGTTCTGCAGCCTTGCTGAACTTTTTTGATAACATATACAACTAATACATCTAGCCAAACTTAAGTTCAGTTACAATTAATAAGAGGGAATCAGCACATCTTCATGGCACATTGAGATGATGGGAGCAAAGTAACCAGGCGTAATGCGTATTGCATTCTTGTCTTCTTTTTTTGCTGTTTTTTGTGCCACTGTATATATTTTACAATTCTATGTGATTAAACTTAGTTGCGAGTCAGTGCCTGTCTTGCTTTTTCACCAGTCCCTTGTCATTGGCGCTGCTTAACATCACGAAACCAGCTTGCCCAACTTTCCACTTAAATGCAATAATAATAATGTCTGGGGCTTGACATGCTAAAACCAGACTGAGACAAAACCACATTATGCTGGTGCTGGTGCAATGAGGCATGCCATACTGGGGGGACTATGGATTAATTTAAACCAACTGGGGCTGTTTACTTTAACGTGCACAGGTACATCAGTGTTCTCGCATACAGCCTGCAACAAAATGCATCTGCCGTGGCCGAGAATCAAACCCGCATCCTTGAGCTAAATCGCGATTGGACTCCATTATAAATGTACGAGGATTCCGCACCTCCAACAATTTGTCGGTACTGGTGACATCGACGGCCACTGCCAGGTTGGTCTGCTTCTGGTCCATCAGCCCGAGGAGGCGCTTGGCGAGCAGGCACCGGGCCACCTGGCTGCGATGGGCGTAGGTGTCCTGTTCGAGCAATGAGACAAAGGGAGTTGCAATAAGTTTGTCACAGCATTACTAATGTTGAAATAGCATGCTGTGAAATAATTGTGACACAAGCACCTTGAAAATTTCATGCAATGATAAAAGCAAGCAGCGTCGAACGTTAAGCAAAAGGCAATGCTTTACCACACAGCACAGTGAGCAGATGTAAAAGTTTTTATTTACACAGGCTGCACATTTGAATTATTGAAAATGCTGCTTCTCTTGATACACATGTATACAGCCCCTAATGTGATGGAGTACTGGGGCACTTGAACATCAGAGTAGAATAATAATAACGAATAATTGTTGGGGTTTTATGTATGTTTCAGAACCATGATATGATTATGAGGGACACAGGAGTGGAGTGCTCCGGAAATTTCGACCATCTGGTGTTCTTTAATGTGCACCTAAATCTAGGTAAACCGGGCCTCTAGAATTTCACCTCTATCGAAATGGGGCTGCCACGGCCGAGATTCGATCCTGCGACCTTCGGGTCAGCAGCCGGGCGCCATAACCACTAGACCACCCCGGCAAGTTATCAGAGCAGAGTAGAAGGCTGGGTGAATTACAATAAAACAATTACAGCGATGCAATAAGATGCTGACGACAATTAGGAAGATGGATACTGATTGTCAGCTGAATATTTTTATTGCAAACGAAGGACTACTGCATATAGGTGATTGCAAAATCACGGAACAAGATCAAGAATTTGTGGCTGGACACTTGACAGCAAACAAAGTGGAAAAGGCCGTCTTTTTAGTTATTTGTGTGAAGGAAAAAAGTGTAAATTTAAGGGCTCGTTTTCTTTGTTAGGCACAATATTAATGAGAACTAACAGACAATGATGCCAAGGACAATGATGCCTCGGCATCATTGTCTGTTAGTTCTCATTAATAGTTATTTGTGCGTTATGCTGAAGCAATTAAATCAACATAAGAGTGCATGCCCTCCTATCGCAAGAAATATGAGTCGCAAAGCACGAGCCTCGACAGGAGCGACACTCCCGAGAAAGAAGTGGATGGGTTGTTGTTGTTCTGGCAACACGCATGCCCCATGTTTTCTGTCGAGTATTCATTGCACAAGCTGAACCTTTCACCCACTGAGCCGGTTGTCTCTCCAACTCACACACACGCGAAAAAAGAAGAACGGTCACAAAGCTAAGGCAGCAGTGTGCCATGATGAAGCGCGCTGCTTTAGGTGCCAAGACTATTTGAGCTGCTAGGTGGAACAGTGTGTTATTGCTCTGATAAACCACACGGGGTGTGCGCATTAATGGTATGATCGGTCCTTCTTCACTTTTTTACCCTGGCGGCATGACCACCTCTTACGCACTGCGCCTCATACAGCACACTACAGTAGATGGTCTTTAGCAGTGCTTGGTTTGACGCTTTGAATCTTTTTGCCGTGCATGTACAGGCGCTCTCAGAATAATGCGGAACGCCGGACACGCAGCCGCTCGCCTGCTGAGCGCGCCCGCAGAAAAGTAGTACGATGGTCTGCGCGTGCGCGGTCTCCCTAGAAATCAAGCGTTGCTCCCTAGTGCACCTAGATTTGCGTTGCGTTGCTACAAAATGGTAGCCCTAGGTGCCCCTTAGCTAAGCTTTGATAAAGCAGGCTCGGTAGTTGGTGTCTGTTACAAGCTGTGTGCGCGCATGCACCGCATTGGAGCATTAGCCTTTGTGCGTGCATGTGTGTTCATGTGCTTCTGTGTTTTCTTTACTTCTTTTGTTAGGTTGCGCCGTATTTATCATTTCATCAGAATATTTATGGGAGGTGGCTGTGACTAACGCTGGCAAAGGGCGGCGTTTTCGTCTGATGCAACCATGAGCATATCGGCCAAACACAATTACTTTTCGATTCTTTGTTTTGTATTGAAAAATAAACCGAGTGTTCTTCCTGTTATAAATATATATAAACTATGATGCTATTTATTTTGCATTTAGCTTAGACAGACTATCGCTGACTAGCATTGTATACACCTCTGAGGAAAAGACAATGAATGTCCGTGGCAACAAACGGTGACACGCGATCGAAATTTAAAAATACCCGTTACCAAGCGCCCAGATTCTGTAATTGATTGGTGCACATTTATATGCAAAACGCGAAATGTGGAGCGCAAATAAACTCCAGAGTCATGTGGAGCTTATTAGACTACGCATGAAATAAGTCCCTCTTCATTGAATTTGCTTTGACAAACATGCCGCCGTATTTCAATTTGTCAAATGTTTTATTGGCGTTATTGCAGACACACCTGTAAGGGGTGTGCTCATGCAATAGTTCAAATTGTCCTCGTATAACCAAGCTAGTAGAAACACGGATCGGGATATAATTAAAGCAAAAACTAATACTTCGCAAAACAGACTAACGCGGTTTATTTATTTATTTATTTACAAGCACCTTACAGGCCTCACAGAGGCATTGTGTAAGGGGGGGCGATACAAAGTAAGAACGCATTGGGTTAACATGAAAAACAAAGCCAGGACACAAAAGTAAGAACAATGTAGAATTAAAAAAAAGAAAAAGAAAAAGAAACAACGGTATGTACAGCAAAATGAATTTAAGTACAAAACTAGTCATAAGTATGTCACACTAAAAGTCGTTTGAAACACAAAAAAGAAGTGCAACAGTGTGTTTGACAGATTGAATGCAAGCATAGTGAAACAAATTACGCAGTTTACCAGTACTAGTTGTGATAATGAACAAAACTTAAAACAACAGCATCACTTTGATGATGAAATAAAAGAAAAAGAATGAGAAAGGGGAGCATGAATCATGGGAGCAAATGGACCAGCTAAGCATTATCAGTGAAATGGTTGATTAGATGCTCTCGAAATTTATCGTGATTATGCTGAAGGGCGATGCTGTTTGGAAGATCGTTCCAGAGGCGTATGGCACGCGGTAGTGACGAATAGTTAAAAGCATTAGTGGTGCCGTAGACGCGAGTGTAGCTGAAGTCATTGTGTAATCTGTGTGATAAGTGAGAGGAACGTTGTAATTGTGCTAGCGGTGATCGAGTGGCATTGGCATATTTATGAAAGAGAGACAAAAGGGCAATGTCACGACGTATTGTTAATGGATAGAGTGAAAGTTCGAGCTTTAGCTGGGTTACACTGGACAAGTAGTTATAATTCCGCGTGATAAAACGACAAGCCCTGTTCTGGATAGCTTCTAACTTCTGTATTAAATATTTTTGATGAGGTGACCAAATGGATGATGCGTACTCTAACTGGGGTCGGACAAATGTTTGGTAGGCCTGTTTACGTACGTGCGGAGTAGTGGATTGTAGGTTGCGACGAAGATACCCCAATGACCTGGAAGCATTAGCAGAGATGGTGGTTATATGATCGAACCAAGAAAGATTTTGTGTGAGGTGAACGCCTAGATACTTATAGCATGTGGTTCTAGCCAATGTGTTGTTATTAATGTTGTAAGGAAAGAGCGAACGAACTGATTTACGGGTAAATGAGATAATTTTACATTTTGAAATGTTAAGAGTCATTAGCCATGTATTACACCAGTTGTTAATGCGATCCAGGTCACTTTGGAGGGATTGGTGATCATCAGTACTTTTTATGGAACGATAAACAATGCAGTCGTCAGCAAATATACGTATACAAGATGATATGTTGTTTGGCAGGTCATTAATGTAAATTAAGAATAGTAAAGGACCAAGGACACTACCTTGCGGTACCCCTGATGTGACGTCGGAGGGAGGAGAGAAGTAATTATTAACAACGGTGAACTGCTGGCGGTTAGAAAGAAAGTTACGGACCCACGACAAGGTTAGCGAATCTAATTTAAGCGCAGAAAGTTTTGATATTAGTCGGCAATGTGCTACGCGATCGAATGCTTTAGAGAAGTCTAGGAAGATGCAATCTGTTTGTAAGTTAACGAAGGCAACGATGCCATAGTAGCCATGGCTACAACGGCATCGCTGCCTTACTCGCACGTAGTCTCCCAGAATGGATGCAGATAATCGCAAGAACACGCCACAAGGAATCGAGAAGTTTTCATATTTATGAATTACAGGGTGCGGCATGCTACAGGCCCCTATCCGTCCGGCCCCCGTTGTATCGCTGAAGAGCAACTAGCGCTACCCTTTTGGAGCAAGACAACGCCAATCTAGATGCACTAGGGCGATAAACTTGCTCGCTAGGTAGACCGCGCATGCGCAGACCTTGCCTGTATCAACGCCTCCTGTATTTTATCAATGCCAGCCAAATGCGCCCGTTCACCACCCTCTCCTCTAGCCCTTTCCTACTCTCACCCATCGCCTAGCTTTCACGTGTGCTTTGCGTTCATGGGGGAGAGCACCCATCATGTAGTGCCTCACGACGGAAATCATATGAAGTAATTTTTTGTTCAGTTGTGTGCAGATCCGTGGGGCGGCATCTTGCATCCCTCGTGTTCACTATGTCGGCGGTCACGCTGGCTCTGTAAGAGACACGGTGTTTTGAGATAGTGCGTCTCCGTTCGTGGCGCTATGCGGGCAACCAATGGGGACGCGTCACTGCGACGCTGCAGTGCATGCGCTGCCTTTAAGAGGTGCCTCATGAGCGCTGTGAGGCGGCAGCGGCATTGCTTCGAGCTTCAAAGAAGGAGCACGAAGGAACAAATTGGACAGACGCATGATATTGGAGAGGGAAAATGCATCTATCGCGTCTCCGTGCGAAAGCGCTCGGACGCACGTGTGACGCAAGCAGCCCTACCCTACATGTGGCGTCGCATCACGACCACTCCCTGAACTAAGGCGGACCGGCGGCTCTCATTGAGGGGCGGCGTTTGCACTGGCATTGAATAAAATAGAGGAGGCGTTGCCTGTATTTATCCGCCTGCGCGCTCCCCCAGCGATCGGCTGCGTGTTCGGCGTTCCGAATTATTCTGAGAACGCCTGTACGTTGGCGGTTTTCTGTCTCCCGCAGTGTCTTCGCCGTATAGGTATGTTTTCGACCCTCCACTTGAAATTTCACGCCGTAATGACAATGCATGCTCACTGGGAGGTGCTGCCACCTCGTAGGACTTACAAGAAGCATTGGAAAGAAATGATTGTGCAGCCTTCTTACGAAGATAAACAGAACTGATTTCTAGCGTCACGGCGTTGCGCAGCCTGTGGCAACACCGATGATCAACGCCCTTTCGTGGTTTCGGCTTCGCTGCGTGATTGCAATGGAGGCACGCGAAAACTTCATTTTTATCTTTAATGGCACTTCCTTGCAGGGGCGGTGGAAGTTGATTTCCATCTTTACTCGCGCTTCTCTTAGCTTGTTTATCACCGACACTCACGAGGTATTCTCGTTCTCCTTATTACCTAGTTTACTCTGCCCAAGGCAGCCGCACACAGAGAAGATGCTGTGTGTGTGCACCAGCACAACTCGTCAATGCAAGGGAAGAACAGACATGCGTTTTACATGTGCAAACTGAAATAAGGGTGCTGTGTGCAGACCCAGTGTTTCAAGGAATACCACGCTCTGAAATACTACACTCAAACCTCTTTATAACAAAGTTGCATCTTACACGAAAATAAGTTCATTATATCCAAAAATTCATTATAAAGGTACATTCTTAACACTATACCTGTTGCAAGAGTATTCATTTACTTCGTTATAACCGATATTTCGTTATATCTGGGTTCGTTAATCGAGGTTTGAGTGTATTGAATATTATGCAGTTTTTTAATAATTTTTTTCCTCACTTTACACATTTCGTACATTCAAAAACCGCAATAAAGTAATTTGACCATCTGCGACTGCGAAAGTTTTTTTTTTTTTCAGAAAAATTCGACACTCATAGGGTTATAACAGTGAGCTCAAGTGAATGCTGATATAGGTGGGCACCATTTTTACAATACGTCATTCCATTTTCGGAGCCTCCCTAGTGAATGTTAGTGAGATGAGAATCGGTTGAAAGCCAACATGCCCATGCTTTCTTGATAAACTTTCCTGGCTCCCAAAAAAACAAGGCAGACAGACACAAAAACACATCACATCTGCCTTACTTTCTCTTTTCGTTATCGTCAATGGTTTTTTAGGCGTGTGCAAACATTCAAAATCAAAATGCCCAAGCAACGAATCATATTTCGTCCAATTCAATTCACATTCATAACTGAAGAGTCAGAATCACTATACACCAATAGGAAGTGTCTTCAAAAATGGTTCTTGAATCGTCAACTCTGCATAACCAAACCCAAAATTGGAGAAAAAGCATGACAGATATAATCCTAGAATCTACAGTAAGCTTTGAAAACAGAATAAGTTTTGAGATGGAACCTACTAATAGTGTACATTGTTCAGGGTGCGATACTTTTCAGCTGAAGTGCTATGTGTTTGCCCTTACTGAAGTGTCCAGAGTTGTGAAAAAAGCATTTACGTTCTCAATGCTCCACTATTGCTTTAAATGAACACTACTTCATGATGTAACAACAAAGGCTTCCTGATGGTGTGACTATAACGTCATATGTGAACAACACTCCACTATAATGGTGAAGGGAGCTGTTCATTACACAAAATACTGTTCCCACCCGGAACTGTTCAATTCATTTTTACAACAAAGCTGTCTTGGTCTACCATGTGCAGCTGTCACCAACATTGCAGTAGTAGTAGCAGTAGTATGGCGTTACGCAGGTCACATGACCAGTGGGGGAGGTGAATAAAGAAATAAATAAAACGACATGATGATGATGGTGACTTTAGATACAAAATACTGAGAAAGCAATTTACAATTTCATTAATTACGTTAGAGACTTACATTTACTGTAATAAACCAAGGCAAAACACCTGTGTGTGTAAGAGAGTCAAGTAGACAACAGGGAGAGCACACTTGGCAGGATTCCAGCTGCACCAGCGGCAATTCATGTGACATGAGGCGTTCGCTGAAATGTGATCTCCCGATGCCACAGGTCATGATGATCTCGCTTTGCCAACTCAAGTGCAAGTGCGTGAACTGTTGAAAATCTAGCGGTGGATTTACGACACTGCATGATCTTGCTAGCCAAACCCATACACTCGTGTGCTTTCAGCTTCACTGTCCGGCAGCTTTCACGCCACGTAACTAGCTGAATTTTTCAGTTCAGTTGCAGAAAATGAATGCTCCTACTGTTTTTCATTTTAACAAAACTTGTGTGACTGTAGACGTCTTGCAGGTCTTTCACGTCCAACTGACGTGCAAGACTGACTTTGGTCATGGCACACTACCAGCTTGCCCAGATCTGCAACCCATCAAACACTCACGACCAACCTTGGTGGGCGAAGGCAACAGGAGGGAAGGCACCAGGGGGGGCCTTGACCGCTTGCACGAAGGCGGCAACCTTGCTGGCCACTTCCTCGGTCAGGCGCTTCTTGGCCACCAGCTTCTTCATGATGGACGTTATGTGAAAGATGCTGCATCATAAGGGGGTAACCACTGTCACTAGGAGTGCACGAATGTTCGAGCAGTTTGAAATATTCAAACGAATACAGTCGAACCCACTTATAACAATACTCAAGTGCCACGAAAATCTCATTGTTATAACCGATAATTGCTATAAACGGGTTGAACAAAAAAAAAACAATATATGAGCACAGCAGGCTGCTGTGAGAAGAATAATATGAGATGGGATACGCCAATAGACATCAGTGATAAGGCTGACAAAGCTGCCGATTTTTCGGATATGCTTGAAAATCCGGGCTGTTTCACGTGACCGCCACAAGCCCCATAGAGCCAATGTATGAAACCGTCTGAAATTCCAGACGCTGAAGCTTTTTAAGTCTCCACTTTTTACTCAAGTTGCATGTCCGAAAGTGCATTAACAGAAGCCGCCGCCACTCCCTGCCGAAGCGGATTTCAAATGTCAGCTTTGCCACAATGTCAAAGCTCTATGCGGTGAAGCATACCGCGAATCCGAAGAAGCGCCAGGGGACAATGGGGTTGTGGGCGGAGGTTCAGCAGCTTGAATTTCTCGTTATGTTCTTTCATTTCAAGAATTTCACTTTCCATTACCTTTCAGCACGGGCACCCAACAGAGCGAATTCATTGTTATAACCGATAAAGCGGCATGTGGGCATTGCTGTAAGCGGGTTATTATATTATAGAAAGCATACAAAAGTTGACGGTGCAGCAGGTTCTCATTGTTATAACCGATGTATTGTTAAAACCGGTATCGTTATAAGTGGGTTCGACTGTATTACAGTGCTTGATTTCACTTTCACGTGAATTAAAGATTTCTGACACTTCCAAGTATTCAAAGTGAGACAAAGAATAAAACAGCGCTCAAGATGGGACGAGGTGAAGACACAGACACGATGCTGAACTCACAACCAAGGTTTATCGCAAAACAACTGCAATATATAGGAAGCAGGTTTCCGCTGTTCTAATTTCCCTCCACTCAGGAGAGTATTCCGAGGTTTTAGGGGCTAGCAAAGAGCGACGACTGAACCAGCGAGAGGAGGCTCATTACCTGTGCAGCTGAATGTTCCACTTGAGCAGGTTTTCTCTTCCACCCTGTTCACGGTCCAGGAACACAACGGCGTCGGTCACAACCAGTCCGGCTGTGGACAGTGCCTGCAGACATCGTGCCGTGTCCCGTTATTAAGCTGTTTGCAGCCAAAGTCAACAATAGCAGTCTCACACTGAGTCAGGAGGGCTGTGTGGCACTACAAGTGTGCATCAAGAGCAGAACAGACACACCAAATTCACTTTGCTGTCTTGAAACGTGCGTCTGAAAAGGAAAGCTTTGTAGAGTTGGCGCTTCTTTGTGGAACTATCTCCAAGTTCAGGTCAAACAACACAAAGCTTTACTTGTCGTGCTTAAACGTCGTTACAGGGAACTGTTAGAAGTTTTTTCATTTCTTATGCTTTGAATGCTAACATGATGTGCTGGTAAACTGCCGTATAAAAGATGTTTTATTTACGTTTCATTTGACAATTCAATACGCTGTTAAAATGACGTATATGCAAATCTGTCCGCTGTACCAACTACTAAATCTGTACTAACTGTACGCATCACTAACTACAGCAGACTCTCGTTAAATGGAACATGAAGGGACCAGAAAAATGTGTCTCACCTTTAATAAGAGTGCCATTGAGATGAACTGAGAGATGAACAGAGGTGCAGAATTCAAGTACAAAACCAATCCTATTAGAGTCTGTGGTTACATTTAAGCAGCAGTTCTGTTTAAGAGATTTCTGTTTACTGAGAGTCTACTGTACTGTGCAAACTGTAGCTGTACTAACTAACCCCCTCTCAAGGTGTTGGTTTGAGCTAGTTCTTAATGCACACTATGAGCTTTTCATTGCAGGTTCTACAAAAACACATAGAGACGTAAAATGCACAGGTATCAAGGTCATGAATGTTTCTTTACGCTACAATGCGACACCTAGGTCTCGTGTGCTCTTCTGTCCGGCTCAAGTAATGTTTTCTTTTACATGTTTGTGAGTTTATGATGTCACATAATAAAAACAGGGTTGCACTGCAACTTGCTGTTTACCTTCATAGATAAGCAAACAGTTAACAAATACGGATACACAGATACAGACACGTAACAAATGCGGATACAGTAGTGCTCCCAGTTTTTTATACCTTTCACCAAATACGGATATATGTAATTACAGTCGAACCCAGACACATCGAATCTGATGGGAATTGCAAGAAACTTTTACATATAGGTTATTCGGTATATAAAATATTTCATATGTTGAAAATATTTTAAGGGGATTTTACAACTGTTTGATATGCACGATAATTCGTTATATATGGGTTCAATATATGCAAGTTTGACTGTACTAACTAAAACAAAGCAAATATACAATGTTTCCTTAACGACAAGTTGTACCAGTGGCAAATGCTGATTTTGTTATAATGAGGCTCAGCAAACACGAAAGAACACTGTTCCTTAGGGGACAACTGCAAAAGAATGTATACATCTTTGAAAACAAAAGAACTGATAAGAATTGTTTCTTCGAACAGGAAAATTCTTCAACACACAAAGCAGAGAACAAAAAGAATGCGAGAGGTCGAAGCACACCATTTAACAACCATTTGGCATATAGGTCAGATGACTAGGAATAGAAAAAGATAGCAAACGTGACTGTTGACGCAGCCACAATAGCAAGTGATTGTATGCTTCTTTTAGGAAGCCTACGTGCGTGTGCACGTACACTTCTGAACAGCAGTTAGCCATTGTGATAAGTGTCGATAGCACACAACAAGCAAGTTCGATGTTCTTTGTAAAGATGGCACCTAATGACGAGTGCTGTAACTATTTTTAGGGCTGACACGTAACTACATAATGTAAATGCCACCACAGTTTTTGAACATAAAAGAGCAGGATGGAAATTTTTAAAAAGGTAAGGTAATACATGAGAGACGGTGGGAGTAAAACAAGACTAGTGTTTCAGAATATAAGAGGCGAGAAGACCTCAATATACAGCAGCGCACTGACGATGTTTCACTGTTTTTCAATATCAAGTTTGCAAAGCGCACTGCCACAGTTAATATTCAGCTCGTGCACTGTACCTCCAGGTGACTTATGATAAATTTATAAGAAAAACAGAATTAAAGTAACTATCAATTTTTTTTAGAATGTGCTAGGCTCAATAAAATTTTAAAAAATGCAGCGTAACAATGCATTTACACTAGCACACTTCGCTGAAATGCAGTGTGAGATTGCACTATGCAAGAGTGAAGAGCGTCATCTGACGTAGGCAGAAGCGACTCACACAAACAGGCACCACGGGACAAGCGCTGTCTGTCAACTGCGCCTCAACTGAAAGAATGCCAGGCCTTTTGTAATCTTTGTCCGGTCGCACGTGTACACAAGTATAAGACAATCTCAGTTATCCTCATCTAAAGACACAGCATTTCTTTTTGAAGATTGTAGCTGATACTGCCGTGTGTACACAAGCTTAAGCTGTGTCGTGACCACAAATGGCTCGCATCTGACAGTGAGACACAGCTGGCAGCCGGTCATTCTCCTATGGTGCACTTTGCGTTTTTATCATTCCCTGGATTGTACCGGCTCACACTGAAGATAAAACGGCTCCGCCTTCCCAAGATAACACCATTTAAAGGAAACACCTCAAATGGTATAGCACCTTGAATAGTACAACGAGAGTACTGTAATTTGGAGGTAACTGTACTGGTTATCCCCTTCAGGCGCGAATTATGATGCAATGTCTGCAAATGCGTCAAATTCGCAAAGCGTAATTCCAAGGCACTCAATATTACATTCAAAGAGAGAAAATGAAGGAATGTGTTGTTTTGTGTAAGTTTCAGTACGTAATGTTAATTAGTGTGTAAGGAAATATCAAATTATTCTGCAATCAGTCAGCTTCAATTCTTGCATAAACGATTAAAAAGAATCGAAATATTAGGCTCAAAATGCATGCCGAGCTTGCTTTTTTTATTGTATTTCTTTCGAGTGAAGAAAAATAATACTTCTGACATTGGTCCCGGAATGCGGCACGTCGAACATGTAGTGTCTCCAGCAAAGTGATCTTCTGCAGCGATACGCAGCACAATGAAGTTAAATGACTATTAGTTATCCATTCAGGAAGCCTGCACGAATGTGCACATGGCGTTTCAAGCCATTTGGAGAAACAGGCGGTGCTTGACACCCCTCTGTAGTTGATGCGTACAATTGTACACATTGCCGCTAAAGGGGTTATACGATTTCAACGTGGAAGAAGATATCTTAATATCTAAAGTACCATGATAAAATGTAGCTGCTGCGGTTTTGGCACAACACATCAAAACGTCGGAAGTTAGGCTTTCTTCAATCGCGTTTCATAAGCAGACACTTGCTGCTTGCATTGGCCACTAAAAACATCACGGCATATGAACGAGAGGCATGATTACACATTGTCTCATTACTTCATGTGGCAAAGTATGACGTAACTATTGCATGGTTGCAATTTGGGCCTGCTGGTTTGTCATGAGAAAAAACAAAGTTGCACGACCGAGACATGGATAGCGTCATCCTCTTGTCTCCCTTCCGTCCATGTCACAGTCACGCAACTTTGTGCACTCCATTGCACGGAAAGATTTGTTTCGACATAACCTCATGATTGCAAGCGGCCGTTGTAACATGCGAATAAGGTATGCCATAGAAAGTGCCGCCGATTAAAAAAATATACGTCACTGCAAAATATTTAGGGTGAAACTTGTATTGACAAAGCCAATTGCATGGGTTCCGTGGTGTTGCTTTCTTAGTAGCAATCAACCATTTTCTGGCAAAATAATAAATTTAGTTGTTACAATATTATAACAATCTGAATTAATTCTGTATTTCCCTTCACTATTCTTCCGCCAGTTTAGACAGCATGGGCTAGACTTAGAATACAATATGGGCTCGTGGAGGGTTCATAGAGGCCGGCACAATACGTTCTCATGTCTACCATGCATTAACATACCTGAGCTATCTCGATGATGCTGGACCCACTGCTGACGATGTCCTCAATGATGATACACTTCTGGCCAGGATGGAAGGTACCCTCAATGGGACGTTTCGTGCCGTACGCCTTGACTTCTTTGCGGACCATCACCATTGGCTGTTCTGTCGTGATTGACACACACTGCGCATGGAAGAGGTTGCACAGTTCAAAGCGACTTGGTGAGCATTGTCAGCCAACATTTGCGATCTATAACATGTGCAACACAGGGGCAGGAGTTATTCGGACTCTACTGCACTGAATAACTCATAGATGGTAAATTTATGCCCATTCAATGACCAAATTTTTTCTATTCTTGCAATGAGAGTTCTAAAAAAATTTGGACAACAGTAGCTTAATAGTGAACGATAGCTCTCGTTGATGTCTTCGTGGTTGCCATCTTCCGTTGCTAGTGCATCAAAAAACTGTATCTACAAACATGACATGAATGTCTAGTACCGATGGACAAGTTGATAAATGTGATCACCCTCGAAAAAATTAATTTGTGCACATGTCATAACGAAGATACACTGATGTCATCATGGCTGCCTACGCTAGGCAATAACAGAATGATGTGTGTCTGTGGAGTCACTAGAGCATACATACAAAAGTACGAGTGATGTGAATCTTTAACACTGTCCAAGACCATGTGCAATGGCCTAAGAAAAAACAAAATATTGTGCTACAACAGGCTTGGTTTTCTTGGAACACTGTTTTACTTTACACAATTCATGTTTGCCACTTTGAATCTGCATACTGTTGTTTCAATGTAATCAGTGTGTATCCTGAGCATAATCTGTGTTTAATGTACTAGGTATGTGTTAAATAGTTACGTCACAGTCAATACAGGAGCCCAAATTTAAGAACTAGAAGTTTTCCTTGAAACAGGCCACACATGGTCACTCGCGCCATTAAAATTAACGGTGCAGTTTTGCAGCTCGAAACTCATTACAGGTCCCAAAGGTTGTACAATCAATTAAATTTACCTTTGGAAAGATTAATCTTTGTAAGTGTTCTGCTTTTGCCAAGAGCCATTCACCTTCAGCACAACGTTCCTGTAATACTATAGCTTTTAACAGCGACTTAAAAAATTCTGGCTTCTATGAACGCATTTTTACAAGAATTCTACATACGGAGTGTCTAGCGTTACGTCTAGACATAACGATAGAAGCTGGTAAAGCTACGTCTGGAAGTAAGTACAAATAGTCTTAAAGTTACGTCCAGTGGGACAACAATACAAATACTGCCTGTTAAACCCACTGAACCGATCGACTCTAGTGGCGCAGCGGGCCAACCTGTCGTGCTAAGAGCAGAGAGGACGTTGGTTTGAATTTTGCCTAAATGATTTTTTTTTTCTCAGTTGCCTTTTTTTTCTTTTTTTTTTTTATAGTACGTACTGTTTCAATGGCTATAGTTACGTCTAGACGTAGTGCTAGCGTTGGCCTGTAGTTACGTCTGGACGTAACGATAGCGGTGGCTATAGTTACGTCTGGACGTAACAATAGCGGTGGCTACAGTTACGTCTGGACGGAACAATTGCGGTGGCTACAGTGACGTCTGGACGTAACCCTAGCCACATCGTTCTACATAACCTATTATATATTTTTTCTTGTAATTGCCTTTATTTATGTTCTACTATACGTTAATTACTCTTTTATTATGTCCCACTTGCTCTGTAATTCTATAGTTTGTTTTAGTACTATTGAAGTTTTATTATTTGATGAGCTTTTGCATTCAAAACCATTTTTTTTTTTGGTCTATTCAGGTTTGTTTCTATACTAATGTACAGAATATTTCTGTACATTAGTGCATTTGTTATACTTACATCATTTCTCGTTTTTATTGTGTTGCTTCCTCATACGTTTATATAATTATTCGTGTACGTTATAATCTTTGTATTTTTCCCTCCCTACGGCCTGCATGGCGTCTTAAAAAAACTAATTCATGTGGGTTAATTATCCCCAAATTTATATACACATTTGTCCCCATACTTTAGACAAACGACATGAACAGCCAGAGACCCGGTACAGGTAATTTTCCGCACGTGTTGGCACCATTCCCGCGACAGCAGCCAATGACGACACTGCGGGCACGTTTCCACTCGGTCTGTCCTGATGCCGAAATATAAGCACCCTGCCAAATCTATACACCCTGTTTGCTCTATTCTATGTCCGCCAACAGCTGAGCATCCAATTATGCTTTTTAATTTCCATCTGGATATTCTGGCGAACGAAGTTAATTCTTACATATTAAAAGCGAAACAGATGTCTTACCGTGGCGATGGGAAGCGCCGTGTACGGAACCCCGCACAGCAGATCGCCCTCGATGTTGTCTTCCTTGATCTTGGCCACAACAGCATCGGCGATGTCGTGCTGGAAGGCGAAATTAATTTTGTTACAGCTGGAAGCGAGCTGCACAGCAACCCATGCATGCCTACTGGAAAAGACATCCCGATTAGGCTCAATGAAGTGTACGTACAAGAAGTTTCGGGTAGCTCACGGAGACCCGGAGGTCTACGTAGAACGGAGAAGTGATGCCGCTCTTCAGCGTGAACGAGCCGAATTTCACGGCTCCGGCGTCCACCAACTCGCACGCCAAACTTTCTCCCATGGTCGCAGTGCCAACGCAACACGTGAGCGGATCGACTCGTCGGTGCTAATTCGAGGCGAACGCGATGACGACCCCAGTCAGCAACAGAGATGCATGTACAGGCGAAGGCCTCCGACTGTAGAGCGACGGGTCCTCGCGATGTGTTCGACGACAGATCGTATTCGGTGGACTAGACTGGACCGCGAACCTCAGATAGCCCGCGAAAACAGCCGGCGATTGCGCGCGTCACGTGCGAAAAAATCTGGACGTGCAAACAGGTGTGGACGTCGACGCGATGGACCGAAGCGTTGGCATGACAACCGCATCATCTCGTGATGATGATGCCCGATGATCGCTGCGAAAAAAATCTGGACGTGCAAATAGGTGCCAATGTCGACGAGGTCGACGGGAGCGTTGGCATGACAACCGCATCATCTCGTGATGATGATGGCCACCGATCGCGTTGTTCTGCCTTGGCCTTGGCTTGCGGCACCTCCGATTTCTTGATCGTGCTTTGACGCTGCGACCGGTCTGCGAGGGTCTATGCGAAGATCGAGCCACTTCAGGCAGTTGAGACAGGTTGAAGAGGTTTAGGAACTTAGTTTCGGAGGTTAGGCATCGCGTAGACCCACCAAGAACGTATCTTTCTCGTAGCTGTTGCCCGGTTCGGGCTCAGGACACCCCGTAGGCACATCGGCGGGTTCGTCACCCCTTCGATCGGCACACATTCCCGGGGGCCAACAACCTCCTCGTACGCATTAGCGGCCGTTCAGGTTTGTGGAAGCGACTGCCGACATGAACGTGACCGCGATCGCGTTGCGGCGATTGGCGTCTCGCTTGGGATTGTCTGCTGGCCGGGGGGTTGACAGATCGCCGACGGCTCATGCAGCTGCCCTCTCCGATAGTTGGCAGCACCACGGCGGCCGCACCCCCCGCTCTCATGTCAGCTGCTTTCCATGTGTCATCCACTGAACGCGTCAGGTATGAATTGCCGTTTCCTCTTCTCCGCTTCAAAAAGAAAAAAAAAGCTTCATTCTGAACGCACCTGTGCGGTCTCAATGGCCACAGAACTTTTTTGCAGCTTCGATCGGCATGCGCGCGATACTGCCTCATGTATGCCACGAAGTAGCGCCTTTTGAATAATGCATCTGAGCAACAAACTGCGGTCCATTCATCTCCGTCATCGCCGTTTTCCGCCTACGAAAGACACGGGCATGCAAGGAACGAGCAAAGTGAATAATCATATCTCTACCGAGTCCGTTAATAGCGCTTCAATTTGCACGGAAGAGCGCCGGTCATCCAGGCAAGTTTAATTTATCCTGTCTCCATCCGCAAAGCAACGTTCTTTCTTCTCCGGATTGGGTGGCTGTACTGTCGGCTGGGGAACGCATATCGTCTCTAACCGTGTCAGCCTTGCGGACCTAAGCCGTGGAAACAAACAAAACATTCGTAGAGCCGTGTCTGGGAAGACGAAAAATTTCCTTGTTCCTGAAGGCTCGATATGCACACAGGAAGAAACTAACACGGGAAAGAGAGGCAGAAAAAAAAAGCGCGCGGTGTTCTTGGACGTGCGGCCGCACGACTAGCTTTTTCACTCGCGTACGTCTCGCTGTTGGACGCAGGGCGGAGAGCATGGCGAGCGAACGCCGACGTCTACCGCGGGTTGCTTCGGCGAACGACCTCATCGTGCGCGAGGCCCGGGACGACCTCATGAGCATCGTGCTGGACACGAACTTCGGCGAGCCGGCCCTCGCCTGAGGCTCTGAAGGCCCTCCGCGACGCCCTCGAGTACAACCTGCCGGGAGGCAAGCGCAGCCGACTGCTCGCGGTCGTCCAGACCTACGAGCTACTGGCCGACGAGGCAGCACCGCGGTTGCACCTGGCATGCCTGGTTGGCTGGTGCGTCGAACTGGTGAGGAACGACCTCAATTCGCAGTGGTTGTGACCGGTGGCAGATAGTGCATTTTGTCAAAAAGAGGCTGTATTGGATCAATCACTCGCAACCACAGTTGTAAAGCTTGTGAATCTACCATCTGGTAGATTCACAGCAGTACAGAGCTCAATACGCTTGTCTAGAATGCACTGGCGACGTCTTCAGACTACTACTGGTTGAGATAGCCCAGGTATAATCACACGCCAGTTGTGGTAGTGCATGCATAAATTTGGGCTATCTCAAACCACATGTTCTCGATACATGCCGTTTACACAGTCCAGAATGCACCGCCCCCGTGTTCTCGATACATGCTGTTTACACAGTCCGTAATACACCACCCCTGTGTTCTAGACAAGTGTGTTGAGCTCGGTACGTCGAGGACTCATTTGCATCTGCAATTCTCAGCGGAGGCATGTTAATCGCTTCAAACACACACAAGCTAGAGGCCCATGTACTGTGTGATGTCAGTGTACGTTAAAGAACACCAGATGGTCAATATTTCCGGAGCCCTCCACTACGGTGTGCCTCATAATCATAATGTGGTTTTGGCACGTAAAACCCCAGATATTACTATTATTAACACACTCAAGTCTTAAGGCAACTGGTCACAACTAATTGCTTATGGCCTAATTTTCATAGAAAAGTGACTGTTTGGCTCTATACTAAGTTTTGCAGTCACGCAGCTGTGGGATTGAGCAGCCGCCAACTGATCGAACACAGTCGCTTTTCAATCGAAACTGACCGTTTGCGACTGGTCGCCTTGCAACTTGAATGTGCTGGAACACTTTCAAGCAACCAGGTTGCACTACTTGTGAGTCGCACGCCGGTGTGAAGGATGCAAATGCCTTATGCATTGTTTTTCGAGGCAACTGATGGTGATGTGGGTAGACGTAAATGCACAAACTGCAAGACTTTATAATGTGGCGGGTCAGCTCAAACTGGCCAATGTGAGCATTCCGTTTAAAGTTGCCGTATATACGTTCAATGGTTGTCACATGGCATGCACACAAAAATCCATTCCTAAGGAATGAACATTATTGATCACTAAGAATAATATACAGAGGATGCTAATGCACCTGCAACCCAAGTATAGATAGCTTCACCTTGAGTGACTTCTTTGGTTAGTTTGTCATGCATCCTTCTGATAATGTGACATGTTTTAAAGAGTGATGCACAGCCGCAAGATTTAGCATGATAGGCAAGCCAGCCATCATGCACGCTTATGTCGTTCAAGTGCTTCATTAATTTATAGTGGTGTGAGCTTTACCTGAATATGTGGAGAGAATATTCCAATGAATATTGGGAGCACATTCCATGCACATAGGGAGCTATTCCATGAAATGAAACATAGCGGAAAAGTAGACGTATGCAAATATGTTCATGATGGGATGTTTTCTAGAGTCCATTGCTACCATATGAGGAGCTTTTTTTCGAAATGGGCTAAATCCAAAACCGAAACTAGCGCAAAAAAGGCTCCGTTGGCACGTACATACTCTCAACTTACCTCTAAAGCAGTAATAATAAACTAATAATAATTATTATTAACTTATCATGACTGCTTTAGAGGAAAGTTGAGAGTATATACGTGCCAACAGAGCCTTTTTTGTGCTAGTTTCGGTTTTGGATTTAGCTCATTTCGAAAAAAAGCTCCTCATATGTCCACACTACAAAGGACATGATTAAACAAAAGGACCATGCACATTTCATGCAGGTTGGTAGACAAAGCATGTACTCACTCATGCTGCAGTTCACACTGGACTGCACCAATGTGTACTCACACTAGTTGGCCCTCACCCACCTTGCTGCTTGTCTGTATACGTGGCCACTAAAACTCACAGCTGTGTGCACGGCTGGTGGCTGTGAATTCACCTCTCATACCGAACAGTAATTACACGTCAGATGTTTACGCTACTTTGTGTATGATTACATTTTATTCACGGTAAAATAATTGCAGCACGCTATATATAGCATAGGCTAATCAAAAACATAGACGATTATTTTTTGCTGGTTCCGAGACTATCAGCGAAGGACAGGTAGACATCAGAAAGTGGTCACCACGTGTAGTGTGTTTATCGTCGTTTCCGAACAAAACAGATTTTTGCTCGTCTCTTTTTCGCAAGACTGACGTATGTCAAATTTAGCCAGCTGTGCAGCCCACTTGCCAACCTCTGCACTGCTGACAAAAGACTCTGTATACAAACTAGACAGATGAGGTAATGACCGTGGCACCTGTTCCCGATTCACAGTTTTTCATTTGTCCTCTTCTGAATGTGCAACTTATGAGGGCACGGGCCAGCTAGGTTGTGGCGTCCCTTGGCCTTAGCATTTAAAAACAAACAAGCGTTAAAAAGTCTTTTTTTTTCCCACTTTTACACTCATGTGTGCTTGAATGAGTTTGTGTTACTCTATTCTCAACTTGTGCATACACTGCACAAGTTTGCGTAAAAGTTTGCATCCATGCCCTTAAAGCATGTAAGCTCAAATGATACATTCCTTGAGACATCTATTTTTAACTTGTATAAGTATTCAGAAAACATAGTTATTTTCCATGAAGCACATCCGAGGTAATACTGCAGACATTCAATGCAACCGATTTTTGTTTTAGAACTTCACAATAATTGCATAAAATCTCTGGCTGTTTCATCATGCTTTCCTGTACAAAAGACGAACATTTTTATGAATAATCTATGCAATATGTTATGTTAAAATGTACTCTCGAAGAGATGTTTGGTTTGTTTCTTTACGCGGCATAAGAAGACAGAATGGAGCAAGTGATGCCAGATTTTGAAAGAGGAAACCAAACCTGTGGTATCACTGTCACAAGCTTTATCATTCCAGGTTAGTTATTTCAAAAACTGCAGGCTCATCTCTGTGACATAACTTGCACCACCTGTGCCTACTTCTGCGCCCAACGGAATGCATTGACCTTGGCACAAGGAAGTAATGACAGGTCTAAGTTTAGAAAGGGGCCTGCCAGGAAGAAAGGCAGTGAAGCTGTGGGACGCCTGTTTTCCTGCTTTGAGGGGCTGTACGTATTATGCTGTTGTGGCTAAACATTAGTTGTGACTTTTGACTGTGACCTTTGTGGATAGACACTGGAAATCACTAGACACCTTATTTATTTATCCATCCATACACACATGCATACTACTTACATACATTACACATTTTGTCAATCTGAATTGGAATCATTGAGATGAAGGCGTGTGCAAAATGGAAAAGTCTTCAACAGAGACTCTTGATGGTGGCCTTGCAGGCTATGGTGTTGCCTTGCTGGGCGTTTGTGTGTTCAAGTTTGCAGCCACTTTTCAAGGGGGGGCAGAGTGCAAGAACACACATGTACTTGGATTCAGGTGCACGTTCAAGAACACCATGCATGAACTCGACTGTCCACAATCGGCTCATCGACTGTCCACAACATTTCAAGCGAGAGGCCATTAGCAATATGTCAAGGTCAAGGGCTACAAAAAAAAGAAAAAAGCAGTCCCTATGGAAACGATGAGCTGCCCAGTCTTGAGCAGTCCCTACAGAAACAATGTTTGGCAAGTGTGTGCAGGCATTCATCTCTCATTGACTATGCCCATGATTTCGACATGTATTTGAAAGCATCACTGTTCAATAGCCATCAATGAACTTATTAAGGAACTTCAGCTTGGGTTCAACCCATTTCAGTAAAATGCATAAGCGGTTTTATTAGACAATGGCTGGGCTGATTTCAGTGAAACTTTCTGCATTTGAGAAAGCAGGTCTAATTCTAGTGACTTTACTAAGTGAAATGAGTATTTAGGGGCTGTAATTTTTTTTTAGTATGCCTGAAAGCTGGCAAATTAAAAAAAAAGTCAAGCACAAAGTTTACAAATTTGCAGCTCTGCTCGAAGAGCAGATTGTTGTGTAAACTGCATCTGTTGGAACGTGTAAAGTGTGCAAATCTGATTAACGAATTTACAGTTGATATAATATTGTTGTACCATTATTGAATGTCTTGCAATAGTTAAAACAAGGCACAATTTTCCTTTCTGTGTTGTCATGTGTCTTGCCTAGTACATTCGCCTGCTTTGTCGTCACTCTAAATCAGGCTGAGATCAATGTGATTGATCTCAATCAACTCATTTTCTTGCTTCAATCCATTTGCTTGCTTTGTCATCACTGTAAGTGAAGCATTGAAGTATTGAGATTAATGTGACCGGGGTGTGGTCCTGACGATTGCGCACGCGTATTGTGCAGCTCCAGTGCTACTTCCTCATCCTAGACGACATCATGGACGGATCGACGATGCGCCGTGCCCACCCGTGCTGGTACACGCGCCCCGACGTTGGACTGCGGGCCATCAACGATGCCCTCTTTCTCGACAAGGCCCTCGGGTGGGTGTTGAGGCAGCGCCTACGTTCGCTGCCGTGCTACCTCCCGCTGATAGAGCTCTTCCACGAGGGCGACCTCCGCACTGTGCTCGGCCAGGAAATGGACATGGTGGCTGCTTCACCGGACAGCAAGTGCAAGCCCACGATCGACCTGTACTGGGCCACGGTCACATTCAAGACGGCCTTCTACTCCTTCGCCCTGCCCATCCGTGCTGGAATGCTTCTGGTGAGATATCTGTCACCAGAGTGATGGTAATTACAGACTGGTTTCCACTGTGATTTGACATGGATTGCAACAACCTTTGACATTGAAGCACGGTGTAAGACACATACCCTTTGTGAGGAGACTGTCGGTCTGGCGACATATATGCTGTCGGTCTGGCGACAACAGCATATATTCATCGGCAAGCGAGACAACACAATTTCAACACAAAAACATGTTGCTGTAGGCAACTGGCACTCTGCGGGAAATCTGAATTTCCTAGTCGGCGAACACGACACAATGTTTGGTGGATTCTAGCCACGTCAATTGCTATAGCTATGGCACTTAAAACATGTTCTGTCTTGAAGTTGGATCGTCCTGTCGATAGATATCTGCTACCGCTACCGGACCAATGGACGCGTGCCGTTGTTACTTTATCTGGTCGAATGTGCTTCACAAGCAAGCCTAGAAGTGTCCCTACCTAAAGAATACAGTGTAGACCGCTTATAACGTAAGTCACGGGAGTTGTAAAAATCCGCGCTATAAGCGGTACCGCGTTATAAACAAAACATGCTTTTTTCGGCCTTTGCCGATGCCAAAAGGGCAACCCACCTTTCAAAAGCAATTTATTGCACTTCTCACTCGCAGACACATTGAACACAATCGCAACACAGAAACAAGTTCCCAAGTCTGGCATCAACGGAAGAACACCGTTATTTTTGACTGGCGATGCTTGAGAACAACGCTTCGAACAATTTCGTCCTCGACAAAGCTCAAGCACTGAAGCGATTTCTCGCTCAAATTATTCTTCGCGCAGTATGCCTTCACTTTCGTCAGGTATTCCAACGCGTCTTTGCACGGGAAATCCGGTTCTGGTGTCGGGTCAACATCGTCCTCGCCGTCCGACTCGTCGTCGGTTGCAACCTCCGCACTACCGCGCACCGCTGCGACGATCGCGTCATCTGTGCTCACTTCCTTGCAGACAGGTAGCTCCGACTCCCCGGCATCGACAAATTCTTGCAAAGTGTCGGTGGCGGTTTTGAACTTGCTGTCAACGAGGCCGGACCACATTGCATCTAACCCAACAAGCTTCTAACCTAAAAAAAAATGATGAATCGATGTGAGGGTAATATGTTCATTTAACCTTGAAGTGGGGCTTCGCGGCAGTGCGGATTTCCCCTGGATAGGTGTTTTCACGGCTTAGCATCCCTTCACTGCAGTGAAACCACCTTTACAGGGGGTTACATGCGATCTGTTACACCTGGATAGGTG
>JALIZH010007147.1:0-10135 GCA_030522465.1 Rhipicephalus appendiculatus
CCAACTAGCCCGGCAACAAATTTTATAGGTCCATACCGATCTGCTGGAACGGTCGCCGAGGAGACCTCGATCGGCTGAAGGAAGCCTGCTGGTCTTGTGGGCGGTGTCTTCTTTCGCTGACAGTCTCGGCACGTCCTTAGGTAGCGGGCGACGTCGGCGGCAGGGCGCGGCCAGTAGTACTTTACCTGTACTCTTGCGAGCGTGCGGGAAAGTCCGAGGTGTCCAGCCGTCGGGTCGTCGTGTAGTGCCTGGAGGACTTCTGGACGCATTGCTGAAGGCACTACGAGAAGGTAGTCGGCTCGAAGCGGCGAGAAATTCTTCTTTATGAGAACGCTGTTTCGCAAGAGGAACGATGCGAGTCCTCGCTTGAATGCCTTCGGAACAATGGCTGTCTTGCCTTCGAGGTACTCCATAAGGCCCCTGAGTTCTGAGTCGGCTCGCTGTCGTTCGGCGAAGTCGTCGGTACTTATGGTTCCCAAGAAGAAGTCATCCTCGTGGTCGTCCTGCGGCGGCGGGTCGACGGGGGCGCGAGACAAGCAGTCGGCGTCAGAATGTTTTCGGCCGGACTTGTAAACGACGGTGATGTCGAATTCTTGAAGCCTTAGACTCCATCTCGCGAGACGACCTGAAGGGTCCTTCAAGTTAGCTAGCCAACACAAGGCGTGGTGGTCACTCACAACTTTGAAGGGCCTGCCATAGGGTAGGGGCGAAATTTTGACGTAGCCCAGATGATGGCGAGGCACTCCTTTTCTGTTGTGGAATAGTTGGCCTCTGCCTTGGATAGCGACCGGCTAGCATAACTGATGACCCTTTCCAGTCCGTCCGTCCTCTGCACAAGGACGGCGCCGAGTCCCACGCTGCTTGCGTAGGTGTGCACTTCTGTTTCGGCGTGTTCGTCGAAATGCGCAAGTAACGGAGGCGTTTGTAGGCGTCGTTTTAGTTCTTGAAATGCTTCCTCCTGCGGCGTTTCCCACTTGAACTCGACGTCAGTCCTGGTAAGGTTAGTGAGTGGCTCGGCGATGCGGGCAAAGTTTTTGACGAACCGCCTGTAGTAGGCGCACAGGCCGAGAAATCGACGCACGGCCTTCTTGTCGGCAGGTGGTGGGAACGTAGCGATGGCGGCTGTCTTCTGAGGGTCGGGGCGTACTCCGGACTTGCTTATCACGTGACCCAAGAACAAGAGTTCCTCGTAGGCGAAGCGGCACTGAGGCTTCAGGGTAAGTCCGGAGGTCTTGATTGCTTGAAGTACAGCTTCAAGGCGCCGCAGGTGTTCGTCGAAGTTCGAGGAAAACACGACGACATCGTCCAAGTACACAAGGCAAGTCTGCCACTTCAAGCCGGCCAGTACGGTATCCATAACGCGTTGGAAGGTCGCGGGGGCCGAGCAAAGACCAAAAGGCATTACCTTGAACTCGAACAGGCCGTCTGGAGTTATGAAAGCAGTTTTTTCTCGGTCTCTCTCGTCGACTTCGATTTGCCAGTAGCCTGTCTTGAGATCCATCGACGAAAAGTACTTCGAGTTGTGGAGTCGATCCAGGGCGTCGTCTATCCGTGGGAGGGGGTACACGTCCTTCTTCGTGATCTTGTTCAGGCGACGATAGTCGACACAGAAACGTAGCGTCCCGTCCTTCTTCTTCACCAACACCACGGGAGACGCCCAGGGCACTCTTGGAGGGCTGGATTATGTCGTCACGTAGCATTTCGTCGACTTGCTTCTTTACGGCTTCGCGTTCTCGCGTCGAAATTCGATACGGGCTCTGACGGACTGGTCGGGCACTTTCTTCAGTTATGATACGATGTTTGGCGACAGGGGTCTGTCGAATTCTTGACGACGACGAGAAGCAGTCCTTGAATTGCAGGAGCAGATTTTTGAGCTGGTCTTGCTTCTGCTTTGGGAGGCTGGGGTTGACGTCGAAATCTGTTTCGGGAACTCGATTCGTCGAAGAATGGTCGGTAGTATCGGAGAGGGCGAAAGCATTGCTAGGTGTGCACGAATTTCTCGATGTAGGCGACCGTCGTACCAATGTTGAGGTGCCTATATTCGTGGCTGAAGTTTGTCAGCAGCACCTTTGCTTTGCCGTCGCGCAACTCGGCGATGCCTCTTGCGACGCAAATCTGACGGTTCACAAGCAGGTGCTGATCGCCCTCGACGACGCCTTCAAGGTTAACGGGTATTTCGGTGCCTACGGAAATGACGACGCTGGAGAGAGGCGGAACGGTGACCTGCTCTTCTATTACACTCAAGGCATGATTCTCCGGCGTCGTGTGGGGCGGCAACGCTTTTTCTGAAGTCAGTGTTATCGACTCAGACCTCAGGTCGATGACGGCGCCGTGTTGACATAGGAAGTCCATCCCCAGTATCACATCCCTGGAGCAGTGCTGCAGAATTAGAAAGCTGGCGGGATAAGTCCGGTTATTGATGGTGACTCTTGCTGTGCAAACACCGGCCGGCGTTATTAGATGACCCCCCAGCGGTCCGGATTTCAGGGCCTTGCCAAGCAGTTTTCACTTTCTTCAACTTCGTCGCGAAAGGCCCACTGACGACGGAATAGTCGGCTCCAGTGTCGACGAGAGCGGTGACGTTGTGGCCGTCGAATATTATGTCGAGGTGGCTGGTTCGTCGTCGTGCGTTGCGGTTGGGTCGCGGCGTCGGATCACGGCTGCGTCGAAATGTTCCTCTGCTTCCATGTTGCGTCGTGACGTCTTCGTCGGCCCGCGACGTTTCGTCAGCAGGGCTTCGTCTGCTTCGCGCCGTGTTCTGCAGGTTTCGTCGCGTTGTCGTCGTCGGCGGCCGCGGAGGATCTTCGGCATTTCGTCGTACAGCAACCGCACCTCCATCGGTTGCTGCTCTTAGTTTCCCGGATACGGGCTAGGCGACCGGCCCCGGTTTGGGCCAGTGTACTGCCCGCGGTGCGGTGACATGTAGCAGCCGGGCGACGGCGAGCGGGAAGGTCGTCGGGGTGTCCACTGTGTTACGGTGATGTAGTTGTCGATGTCGCGAGGCCGTTCGCCTGGCTGCGGACGCGGCGCGTTGACGGCGAATCCGCGCAGCCCCATCTGTCGGTACTGGCAGCGGCGGTACGTGTGGCCGGCCTCCCCGCAGTGGTAGCAGAGCGGGCGGTTGTCAGGGGCGCGCCAAACGTCGGTCTTCCTCGGAGCGCAGTGCTGGCCGGCGGGTGGACGGTATGGCGTCGGGGGTGGTGGCGGCGCTGTCTGGCGGCGGAAATGCGGCGGTGCGACCTTCTTGACGTGGGCGTGGAGCGGGAGCGTAGCGTCGGGCTGCAGCTGCGTAGCTCATGGCTTGCGGATGGGGCCGTGGCGGTTCAGAGGTGTCCATCGACTGCTGGATTTCTTCGCGAACAATGTCTGCGATGGAGTCCACTTGCGGCTGTGGTGACGGTAACAGCTTGCGCAGTTCCTCCCGCACGATCGCTCGGATCGTTTCGCGCAAGTCGTCGAGAGCATAAACGGCTGGGCTGTCTTGACTCGTTGGGCGATTGTACTGGCGGGTTCGCATTTCCAGCGTCTTCTCGATCGCTGTTGCTTCCGACAGGAATTCCTGGACGGTCGTCGGTGGGTTCCGCATCAGCCCAGCGAATAGTTCTTGCTTCACCCCTCGCATGAGCAAACGGACCTTCTTCTCCTCGGGCATGTCGGGGTCAGCGTGCCGGAACAGCCGCGTCATTTCTTCGACGAAGATCGCCACTTTCTCATTTGGTAGTTGCACCCGTATCTCCAGCGAAGAAGCGGCCCTTTCCTTGCGGGCGACGCTCGTGAACGTGCCCAGGAATGCGCCGTGGAAGAGATCCCATGTTTGAAGTGCTGACTCGCGGTTTTCAAACCAGGTTCTTGCCGCGTCTTCCAAGTAGAAGTAGACGCGACGTAGCTTCTCTTCCGTGTCCCAGTGGTTGAGGCTGGCCACTCGGTCGTACGTCTCCAGCCACGTCTCCGGGTCTTCAAAAGATGATCCACGGAAAGTCGGTGGCTCCCTTGGCTGCTGCATCACGACCGTTCCGGGAGTTGGTGCAGTGGCTGTCATAGTTGTCGCAGTTGTGGTCGTGGCCTTGGACTTTCGAGTCTTATCCGGTAGGAGCCCGAACTCTGGAGGTAGCCCTTGTTGCCTGCGGTTGGCTCGCTGCTCAGCGTTGGCGTCGATGTCCTTTTCACGGAGTGGACTTTGGCTCACGGCTGGAGGGGGGGCGTTCGGTACATGGACCGGGAAGCACCTCCACCAGATGTCACGTGGTCGTGACGTCGACGAAGGCAACAGTCAGCGGGTCAAAGAAGAAACTGTTTATTTGGCCGAACTTGTGGCCGTGAAACGTAAGGTCCGATTACAGCTATACACACTGGCACAGATAGCGGCGAACGGAGCGTCGGCCGTCGATCAACTGGACATCGTTGTAACGCGCCGGCTTTTATAGATCGCGCGTCGAACATTCTAGCCTTATCTCTGGTCGTCGCGCTGGCTCTCGAATAATCTTGGGTGTTCGCGTCTTGCGCGCAATCTTAACAAAATGATCTACTACAATCGTGAACTTTCTCGAACACTGCAGGCGCGGTTTGTTCACAGTCTTTGTGGGCGTAATCCGAATACAGTAACAGTGAAAGAAACGCGCGTGACAATATCATGAAAATCATGACTGACTTGTCATGAAAAGTGTGATTTACCGCCATGGCAATAGTGCTCCTGAGGCCGTTTTCTTAACTTGATATATCCAAGAATTGGTACGATCAGACATTTCTGCCGGACCAACATAAATGACAAGTGGCAATATAAAATTCATGACCTGCATGTCATGTACACGTACAACATCATTTGCATTCCACGCCCATGGCGCGCTGAAGGGCATTTCGCTAGCTTGATATACACAAAATTTGGTATTGCGTGACGTGACTGTATGACGAACATAAATTCCAAGTGGTCATATCGAAATCATGACATGTCATGTGCAACATGACTTGGATGCCACGCTCATGGCACGCTAGCGGCCGTTTCGCTAGCTTGATATACACCAAATTTGGTATTGAGTGACGTGGCTGTATGACGAGCATAAATGACAAGTGGTAATATGGAAATCATGACGTCATGTGCAATATGACTTGCATGCCACGCTCATGGCACTCTCGTGGCCGTTTCGCTAGCTTGGTATACACCAAATTTGGTATCGAGCGACGTGATTGTATGACGAGCATTAATGACAAGTGGTAATATGGAAATCATGACATGTCATGTGCAACATTACGCATGCCACGCTCATGACCACAGCTCGGCACACTCACTCATGAGTGCACTCACTCACACTCATATTAACGTGGTGAGTGTGAGTATGAGTGAGTACCATAGGACGGCGACTTCACTCATGAGTCGAATCACTCGGACTCACTCAGACTCAGATCGAGCCGTGAGTCTGAGTCTGAGTGAGTCCGGGTGAGTAATATTTTGGTGAGTTTGAGTCCGAGTGAGTCCGGTTGAAGAAAATTTTCGTGAGTGCGACTCCGAATGAGTTCGACTCACGAGAATTTTGGTGAGTCTGAGTCCGGGTGAGTCCAAAGCACAAGATATATTTCTTGGGTGAGTCTGAGTGAGTTACACCTTCTTTTGCCGACCTATGGTCCTATCTACTCATCTTGAGCATTACAATCAGCCTTGCCAGGATTCACGGTTTTACTCACGTCTACTCACACATATTCCAAAGCAGTGTCGTTCATAAATCATTTGAATATTTATTGATCAGAGGCGCGAATTACGTAGGGGGGTGCCTTGACCTCCCTCCCCGCCAACTCTTCCAGAGAAGTTCTAAATAAATATATCTTATGTTGTCATCCCTTTCAAGAAAAATGACTTTACTGGTTTGCGAGCATTAATAACTCGTATCCAAGGTACACATCAAAAGGCGCCAAGAAGAGCTCCGATTACGTGAGATATTGGTGTTAAAGAGCATTGACCCCATGGTCGAAAAATCTAATTCTAGGCTAACGGACTCATGAGTCGACTCACTCGGACTCACTCAGACTCAAATCGAGCCGTGAGTCTGAGTCTGAGTGAGTCCGGGTGAGTTATGTTCTGGTGAGTTTGAGTCCGAGTGAGTCCAATTGAAGAAAATTTTGGTGAGTGTGAGTCCGAGTGAGTCCGGCTCAGGAACATTTTGGTGAGTCTGAGTCCGAGTGAGCCCTGAGCGCAAAATGTATTTCATGAGTGAGTCTGAGCGAGCTCCACAAGTGTTGCAGACCTATGGTGAGTACTCATGAGTGTGAGTGGTCGTGAGTATGAACGTGAGTACTCATGAGTGTGAGTGGACGTGAGTGAGAACTCGTGAGAGTGAGTGGTCGTGATTGTGAACGTGAGTGAGTACTCATGAGTGTGAGTGGACGTGAGTGTGAACGTGAGTGAGCACTCATGAGGGTGAGTAGGCGTGAGTGTGAACGTGAGTGAGTACTCATGAGTGTGAGTAGTCGTGAGTATGAACGTGGGTGAGCATTCATGACTGTGAGTGGACGTCAGTGTAAACGTTAATGAGAACTCATGAGGGTGAGTAGGAGTGAGTATGAACGTGAGTGAGTACTCGAGTGTGTGTAGTCGTGAGTATGAACGTGAGTACTCATTAGTGTGAGTGTAAACGTGAGTGAGCACTCATGATGGTGAGTAGACGTGAGTGTGAACGTGAGTGAGCACTCATGAGTGTGAGTAGTCGTGAGTTGAAAGTGGGTGAGTATTCATGAGTGTGAGTGGACGTGAGTACTCATGAGGGTGAGTGGACGTCAGTGTGAACGTGAGTAAGCACTCATTAGGGTGAGTAGGCGTGAGTGAGCACTCATGAGGGTGAGTAGTCGTGAGTATGAACGTGAGTGTGTACTGATGAGCGTGAGTAGGTATGCCGCACAGAGAAACACGGCGACACAGACTCACACAGTGAGTGGTCGTGCTGAGGAAGTGAGAAGCCCTAATGGTGCTGACGTTATCTAGCGGCAGTCAACTAGACAAGCGATATGAGGCCGCAAGAAAGCTAAGTTTTATTGTGATATCGTGTTATACTCAGTAACAGATTTCAATTTGTAAGAAAACAGGAAGCAGAACTAGCAATCGGAAAATGATATTTGACTTTTCTTCAAGAGATAACTGTCACTCGTGCAGCGCATTTCGATCGGCTAGCGTGTCCAAGACGCTGCCGGATACGTCAAACATCATGCGGCTGGCATTCTGATTCTGCGCCGTTCGTGTACGGTGTGTGCCCTGGCGCCGCGGCGTACCGTTGCGTCGGTGCCTGTCTCGGCGCGTCGGTGACTGCGGCGACGGCACTTCCTCTGTCTCCCGTCTCCTCGGAGTGCACTTTTATTGCGACTAGCAAGTATATGGTTTGCTGCGGCTGGTTTTCGCCGTCGGCGTCCGCGTCGGCGTCATTTGCCGTATATGTATGTATATATATAATCGGCCCCGCCCGTGGTTCGTGAGCGTGAAAAGACGCGAGGGGGGGGTCCCTCGAGCGACCTTCGATTTTACGAGTGGGGGCGCGCGCGTTATCCCTTCTCGGCGGCCGACAGCGGGCGGGGGGAGGGCGACGTTCGATTTTACGAGCTGGGCGCAGCGCGCATTATCCTTCTCGGCGGCCGGAAGCGGGGGGCCGGTGTACCCTTCTACGTGCGCTCTTGCGAAGAGAATTCTCTTAAACAAGCGTTTTCTAGAGTTGCGTGAGATCGGATCCAAAAAGAGTTAGCTGCCAGCCTCACTTCGTATAACATTACAATTTTTTGCTATCGCATTCTCAACGCTGCGGTGAAACTGTGACTTTTTT
Organism: Rhipicephalus appendiculatus; assembly: GCA_030522465.1. Lineage (NCBI taxonomy): Eukaryota > Metazoa > Arthropoda > Arachnida > Ixodida > Ixodidae > Rhipicephalus > Rhipicephalus appendiculatus. The sequence continues at coordinate 7,794 of JALIZH010007147.1, forward strand.
GTTTGGTAGTATAGCGTTCGAGAAAGATGATGATTGATGATTAATGGGGTTTTGTGGCGCAAGGGCCATGAGTGGCCAAAGAGCGCCATGTCATTTATGCGATGTAAACGTTGACCAATGATTGCGATGACAGGGTGTATTACGGCTGTATAGGGGCCTAAAATCACGCGCTATAAAAAGCGTAAAAGGTGTGTATAGGGTATAAAATTATGGCAGTGATATGTGATGTGATCTATGGGTGTGGAGTGAATTACAATGACCATGGTATATACAAGTAAGCGATCGCGAAAGAGCACGAATGCCTCCTACAGGCCTTTGAGGCCAAAGGCTGGGAGGCAGGTGCTTCTGGGAGTAGGTACCGCAGCAACAACCTCTGTTGAGAGGTCGTGCTACGGATTTCCGTGATATATGGCGTGAAAGTTGTGAATGTCTTTTAAAAATGCAAACAACGATTCATACTTAAAAATTGGTTCTTTGCCTATGAACATCCAGAGGATGCAGTGGAATTTGTTCACGGTACACTAATGGAAAGTATTTTTTTCTAATAGAGTCTAATTCACTGCATTGGATGAGAATGTGAATGACAGTGAGTGGTTCACCACATTTATCACACACAGGTGGATCACCACCGGACAAAAGATATGCATGTGTACTGTGTGTATGTCCTGTTCTTAGCCTTGTAAGTGTAACTTCTGTGCGGCGTGACTTTGATACTTGCGGCCAATTACCAAGGAGCGGCTTGATAACGTGTAGTTTATTCTGTGTCTGCCTATCCCATGTGCTCTGCCAATAAGCTCTGAGCTTTTGTTTAACCCTTTCAGGGTCGAATTTTTTCGCCAAATGCGTGCCAAAAATGTGTAATTTTTTTATTGCTGAAATAAATTCTTCAGACCATTCTATTTAAGAAAAAAATTATCCAAAATTTTTTTTCGTGACCGTAAAGTGACAAAAAATCATTTTGTATTGTTAAATACACATGGTTTATTCATAGTAACATCAAGCAAAATCCTAAACAAAAACACTTTTACGATTTCTTATAAATAAAAATTATGCATTATAATTAACATAGCTCCCATACATACAAAAATAAGCGCACCAGAGTACTTTTCCGGTAAAAAATGCTTTTCCTTTATCACTAAACACTAGGGGAAAAGTCACCTTTGATCTGATCCGGATCGTCTCACCGCGCACGCTTTCAAGATGCCGCTCCTTCATCATCGTCCGAGCCTGAACTCGTAAATAAATCCTCGCCTGACGAAATGACATCCAATGAATCAGATTCGGCACTTGGGGGAATAGTCCACATCGGAAGAATCGCCGCTCGACTCCCTATAGCACCAGAGCAACCGGCGAGCACTTCCGTAGCCTAGGCGAATAGCGTGACTGAGCGCACGGAAGAAAACTGTGGGGTTGTGCACCCGTCCAGAAAACAAAACGAGTAAAAAAGCTATAATAATCCTTCGTCTTATCGCCAACGAGACGAAGTTAGTTTTTCCGAGTTCCCGAAACAGGAAACTCAACCACGGCGGCGTCGTTTGTGTAATTTAGCGCCTCCCGAAACAGATGTAATCGCGCCCCGAGGAGCCATAAACGAGAGAGTCACAAGCGCTCACCCCCTTGAGAGATTAGAAACCAAACAGCCATCAGCTTTGCGGGCGCGAGAAGCGATAACCAACGAAGGACGAAACCGAAACCAGCCGCACCGCATGCGCGCGTTCGGGTTTGCAAGCGAAAGCCGCCGTGCCGCCTTGGAAAGCAAAAAAGCAACAGAGAGACATCATCGGCGCGTGAAAAAAATTCCACGTGTTCCTAAGCGTGGCAGCACATGTCAAGCAAGAGAAGTGATCTAAAAAGGCGCGCGTTTTAAACCAGCCGCACCGCGGGCGCGCTCAGATGCGCAAGCGATAGCCGGTGCCGTTTTGCGAAGCATAAAAAAAGCAACAACGGAGCGACACCGGCACATGAAAAAATTTCACAGTTTTTTGAAGCATGGCAGCACATTCCAAGCAAGAAAAATGATAGAAAAAGGCGCGCGTTTTAAACCAGCCGGACCGCGAACGCGCTCGGGTGCGCAAGCGGTTGCCGGAGCGCCGCTTTGCGAAGCTAAACAAAAAAACATCGGAGAAACATCGGCGCATGAAAAAAATTCCACGTGTTCCTGAAGTGTGGCAGCACACGCCAAGAGAGAGAAATGATCAAAACAAGCGCGCGTTTTAAAGATAAAGGCCGTGCCGTACATGTACGGTGAAAACCATTTGGGCACTGTTAGGTGCTGCCGTACATGTACGGTGAAAACCATCAAAGGGTTAAGGAAAGGTTTTAAGTCAAGCGCAGGGACGGGC
>JALIZH010007149.1:0-7500 GCA_030522465.1 Rhipicephalus appendiculatus
GTGAGATGGCGCAAAGTACGCGCTCGGCACCACACTCGTTGCGATGCGTTCGCTCCTCAACTTGCAGTTTGGCCTGCAGAGCTAAGTCGCCTTTGCCCGGGCGCGCGCGGTCCGCTTATTAAGGCGAAAGCCTTTAATGTCTCATGCTCACGTCCGTCCGGTGTCCATCCGTCCGTCCGTCCGTCCGTCCGTCCGTCTGTCCGTCCGTCCATCCGGTGTCCGTCCGTCCGTCCAGTGTCCGTCCGGTGTTCGGCCGTCCGTCCAGTGTCCGTCCGTCCGTCTGTCCGTCCGTCCGCCCGGTGTCCGTCCGTCCGTCCATCCGTCTGTCCGTCCGTCTGTCTGTCCGTCCGTCCGTCCGTCCGGGGTCCGTCCGTCCGTCTGTTTGTCTGTCCGTCCGTCCGTCCATGTCCGTCAAGTCCGTCCGTCTGTCCGTCCCGTCCATCCGAGCTCTGGCACGGAGCCAGGTGGCCGCCAGGATGCGCAAATGGACGCCGGTCGCGTCGGACTCTACAGCGCTCGCTCTTTGCTTGCGTAGCTTCGCTGTGCCCAGCGTTTGCAATCATTCTGACCGACGCCGTCTCAAAGGACACAGGCGTTCACGGAATACACCTTCGAATTTACAAAGGGCCCGTCAATTTAAGCGCTGGAACGCTATGACGTTTGCACGATGCACAAAGCGCGAGAAAATACTAACGCATGCGAACGGAGGAAGATTAGTCTCGCGTCTCGCTGCGACTCGCGTAAAAAAAAATTAGAAAAAGAAAACACGCACACATTCGCTTTGTGTGTTATCCCACTGAGAATGTAAAAGAAAAAAAGACATGGCATAGTCAGTGGAACGGCCACACGCTTTCGCCGAACACACTTTAGAATGTACAAAGTGTCCTTCAATTTTTGGGGGGTGGGGGGGATGGGGGCAGTTTTACGTCGAGTGCTTTCTCCGGAAAGATTCCGTTTAGGTTACAGAGCGCACAGAGATCACTTCGCTCGCTGCAGAGACCCCGTTTCTGAAAGAAGCGCGCCGTTCAAACACAGTGAAATAACAACTGTGACACTTGTTCGTTCGTGCTCGTCCAGTGTATTACTGTGCGTATGTTTCGTGCGTCCTTTGTGTTTGAGCAGTGGAATAAGTGTCGAGCTGCGAACGTTGTTAGTTCGCGCTCGTCCTGCGTGTCTGCTTTTCGTGGGTCCTTTGCGCTTGAGCAGTGCGCTCCAAGTTTCAACGTGCTTGGCGTTATTCGCGTGAAATGCCAATTTGTTGCTATCGCGTTCATTGCTTCGACCTTGCGGCGAAACTGTGGCTTTTTTACATCGAAAGCTCTAATGAGATCACAACAAGGGCCGTTTTTTTGCCGTAGCTGTCCGCCGCCGCCGCCTGTAACCACCATCGCGCGAAATAAGTAAAAACCTAAATAAATAAAAAAGATTTTCGCATTTCCACGAAGTGAATCATGACGGATAGGCGAAACACTGGGGATTGTTCTTACCGTAAATCACCCGTAGCATTGCCCAGTCGCGCATGCAAATGAGTGACAACCCGTGTGTACAGTATATACAATGTGTTTTTGCCGCTGAGCCGCCGCTTTCCGCGTCCTCAACGCCGCGGTAGCAGCTTGTTGTCGGCGTTGCCGCTTGGCCTTTGGCCGGCGAGAGCGCGTCCACGATCGTTTTCATCCATGGCAGAAAGAGAATGTGTGGTCTGGAGCGCGCTTATTCTTCATCGTCATCATCATCGTTATGACGTATAGTAGATACCTTGCATGTGCTGTGCCGTGATGACAGAAAGAGAATGTGTGGTCTGGAACGCGCCTATTCTTCATCGTCATCAGCGTCATCGTCATGGCGTATAATGGTTACCTTGTATGTGCTGTGCCCTGATGGCAGCGTAATCGTCATCGCACTAGCGTGGCTACACCGGGGGACGCCGGGGGGAGTGATGTACAAGTCTCAACCTTAAGGAGCTTCGCCCATAAAACACCTATGACAGAATGGGAATCCAACCCGGGCTCTCTGCGTGGCAGCCTAGGATTCTACCACTGAGCTACGCCGGTTCTTGAAGCTGCGTTGCAAACTGACCCTATGCAGGCTTCATGTCGGTTAAGGAATCGCGTTTACATGTGTAATAAAGCGTTTTAGAACAATAAAGTAACAACCAGGCGTCACACAATGCGAATTGCGTAATGAGTGGGTTGTTCAATGCTCGAACCCATTACAAAAGCCTCAGGCATAATTCTTCATCGTCGTCAGCCACAGTATCAACAAAGTGCACATAATGCGTTACAAGTGTATAACGGGTACCGCGCTTTTCCAAAAAAAATGAGGAATAATGGCATATTGGGCACTTCCCCGCTACACTAAAATTATGATGATTTATGGCGTAGTGGGTATCATGCAAGTGTGCTTGTTGTAGTTGCCCCAAGAGTGTTTAAAAAAAGGCTCTATAAAGGTCGATCTTCCAGCTTTCGCTGTGACTGTGCAACGCGTTCCGCGCAGGCCGGGCGGTTTTTTTTTGCTTCTGTCGTTGACAACGCCGTCGACGCCGCCATCGGATTTTCTGCAGCGTAGGCTCCATAACATTGTGGCAGTTTATTCTTTCTGTTCCTAACTTAATGTAGACTGTATCAGCTCTCGGGCATACTCGTATACCCTGTTAAATGTGAAGCATTTCTTAGCGAACCAAAGGCACTTTGAGTGTGTCGATCAATCTGCCTGTAAACTTTAAGTTTGCAGTTATAACGTGACAACAGAACACACAGGACGGCGTTTATTGGCGGAGCATGGATAGGCCTTTGCCTGCAGTGTGCGTAGTAAGGCTGATGATGATGATGATGATGATGATGATCTATCTATCTCTCTCTCTATCTATCTATCGATCGATCTATCTATCTATATATCTGTCTGTCTACCTATCTATCTCGCTATCTATCTATCTATCTAACATGAATATACCATCGCGTACGTCTTAAAATGCTTTCCTCCACACACGTGTGGCACACACCTGTTTACCACGGGCCGTGGCATGCGGGAAGGCGCCACAGGTGATTGGAAATTGATATCTAACCAGGAACGGTGAAAAAAATTACGCCATCTCCCGCTAAAGGGAACCATGTGTAGATGTGAAGCAGCGGGCGCTAACGCTTACACTGGCGGCGGCGTTGACGCTGGCGCTCATCGCAGCGTTGCGCAGGAGAGAAAACTGGGGAGGCGCAAAGCAGGCAGTGATGGAGCAGTGTTTCCTACTGGAACATGCCAATCGCTGCTAATGGGCCATGAGAGACAGAAGACTCCGACTGGACACAGAGGCCGCACTCCGCTTTTAGTTAACGCGCACGCTGCGAATTTTTATTGTTGAACAACGCACAGGAGAAATCTCCCACCGGCACCACCTTGGAGGTCAAGATCCATAGCCATATATACGGGGTGGCCAGTGAACGGTTGTGCAGCGCGAGCAGTCGGTTTTTTCAACCAAGAAACTCGATAGCAGATGCTGCCTGCGTCGGCGTCGCGAGGCGAGAGGGGGGAGCGTAGGAGAGGAGAGAGAGGGGGTGACACGCATGCGCAGTGGGAGTGTGAACGCCGTGGGCAGGGATGCGTAGAGGAGAGAGGGGGGGACGCGCATGCGCAGTGGGGAGTGTAGACGCCGTGGGCAGGGATGCCTAGAGGAGAGAGGGAGAGTGTAAGAGGGGAGAGAGGAGGGGAGGCGCATGCGCTGTGAGGGTGTGGTTGCCGCGGGGAGAGATGCCTAGAGGAGAGAGAGGGGGGAGAAGAGGCTTTTTATTTTATTAAAGGGTTTGCGCATGCGCAGTAAGGGTGGGCACGCGGCACACCACCACCACCACCACCGGATTAAGCTTCGCCATAAGATGCTTCACATCTAAAAGACATTCGTAGTTGTCACAAATGAGCACGTGAACCACCTTCAAAAGCGCGTCATAACAGACGGCGCCAGCCGATCACGCGCCGCGATTCAAGGCGCCAGCAACGGTCGCTTCTCCAAAGCGTACACCACCGCACCTCCTCTATAAACAACGCACGCCGTGAAAGCGAACACCGGGCAACATCGAGAGAATTCGAGAAGCCAACGCGGCTGCCACCGGCGCGCGTCCGTCTACGCAGTAGAACCTACTAGAAAGATCTACCCTGTTCCCTGGCTTTCGCTGTGCTGCACCCACGTGAGTGGTGTGGAACGTTCTCGAACTCGTGCGCGACCTGATATAAGCGGGCGACGACGGAGAGTCGGGGCGGTCGGTGAAAAGCGGCAAGAGCCATGTGACGGAAAAACGACGGAGGGAACAACAACAACCAGCGCTGGAGTCTGCCTGTTTCCTAGAAGAGAAACGTTGGGACGCATTTTCAAGAATTGCTGGAGTGGACGTTATCGGTGAATATGTCAAGACCATGAGTGTTCTGAAGATTTTGTAATGCATGACATTGCATATTTAGCGCGAGTTGTTTGTTTGTTCTCGTTGTCCTGATCGTATTGTGAGTTATATAGTAAACCGACTTATAGTAAACCGACTATATAGTAAACGAAATGAATCCGACTAAACAATTACATTGAAACAGAACACCTGCTACCTGACACCCTAATTGGCTTGAGAGAGTGTCTATCCACACAAGGTATTAGGCTTCAACTGCAACAAGACATCCTTGACCCAGGTCCAGTACGAGCCACTCGGACCATCCTGGGCCTGGACGTCACTAAAGCTTTTGACAATGTAGCGCATCAGGCCATCTTAAATGGCTTATCCCAGTTGAATGAGGGCGAAAGAACGTTCGCCTACATTTCCGATTTTCTCAGAGAAAGAACGGCAACCATCCAACTGGGTGAAGTGAGCGGTCAAAAGCTTACACTAGGGACAAAGGAACCCCGCAAGGTGCCATCCTCTCACCCCTGCTCTTCAATATCACCATGATGAACCTACCGGAACAACTAAACAGGATACCACACATCAAACATGCCATATACGCGGACGATATTACAATTTGGACAAACAGTGGCTCGAATGGTGCGATAAACGACGCGTTACAGGAAGCAGCAAACGTAGTACAAAAGTATATTAGACACAACGGGTTGACATGCTCCCCCCTCAAAATCTGAACTTTTAATCATTAGAAGTAAAGCCAAAAAGACGCCAGACTCCGAGAACCAATCAGCACCAATAAAAAATGTATTGGAAAGCGGCCCAGTTCCTCCGGTTCTGACCATCAGAGTGCTGGGCACGCTCATTCAACATAACACGCAAAATAGCATAGCCCTCGCAAAATTACAGAATACTGCCAAACAAATTGGTGGACTGCTCAGGAGAGTAGCCAACAGACACAGAGGAATGAAGGAGATGGATTTGTGTAGGCGTATTCAGGCCTTCTTAATCAGTCGCATAGTCTACTCCTTCCCCTATTATCATCTGAGGAAATCAGACAAGGATAAAATTGATACTATAATTTGACAAGCGTACAAATGGGCCCTAGGCGTACCTGTTTATATTAGCACCGAGAAGCTCCTCCGACTGGGAGTGCATAACACTCTAGAGGAGCTGATCGAAGCACACAAAACAGCACAAATAACACGGCTATCAGATATGATGACGGGACTACATATCCTGAATAGACTGAAAATTCAGCCCATACACACCACGGGAGGCAGGGCGCCCCTACCTCCCGCAATCAGGCATTACTTAAAAATCAAACCAATACCCAAAAACACCCTGTCGGGCAGACACGACGCCAGGAGAAAAGCCCGAGCTCTTAGTTTAAGCGAAAAACACAACCAAGACCAAACCGCGGTCTTCGTCGATGCCGCCAACTAGGGACAGAATACATACACCCTGAGTGCCGTGGACGGAGAATTGAGAATCATAAATGTGGCCTCAACCAGAGCTGCATCAATCAAGGAGGCCGAAGAAATGGCCATAGCACTGGCCATCATGAATCCTAGTACCCACACTGTCCTTAGCGACTCTAAGAGCGCTATTCTGAGTTTTATGAGGGGAAGGGTGGGACAAAAAGACAGCCAAGGTGACAGAACCAAAATCAATCTGCTATGCGTCCCCGCTCACTCGGGAAACCCCGGTAACGAGGAGGCATATAAAGTGGCCCGAGGGTTAGCAAACCGGGTCGTGCTTTCCTTGGAACCGGGCCCACCGACAGGAGAGGCAGTGACCTCCTACAGCGACCTTACGAACATGTACATAGCTGACAGGCGACTGTACCCCGTACCTCACAGCAACCTTACAAGAGCGCAGGTCACTGTCCTCCGCCGTATTCAAACTAACACCCTAACCACTCCTCACCGGTTAGCACTTTTCACAGGCGGAGAGGTTGATTCAATTTGCTAAAATTGTGATAAAAATGTCATAGCAAACCAACGTCACATCCTCTGGGAATGCGAGGGCCTTCCCCCCACCCAGAGAACTTCTGCCAGCTCCCTCAGAAGCGACATGGGAGACCTTAATACGGTCCCCCCGACGAATAACTGCAAAAAGCCCTCGTTGCATGGGCAGAAGAGGTCGCCGCAGACAAGCGGGCAGCTCCAAACCCCTGAACTTTCTTTTAAGTCGTGCAGCGTACACGTGCACGCATGGTGTTTTGCCGCCGACTACTTCGGGTGAGATTGCACCGACTAATAAATCTGCTGCAGTAAGCACTGCAGCAAGGCAACGATGTAGACGGGCGGATGTCGGGCCTTGGTGGAGCGAGACAGAGCCCAGTGAGACGTGGAACGCCCGCACGCGTTCGCGGCTCCAGCTATGAACCTCTGGCTGCCGCGTTGCTGAAGCGCACTATGGTAGTGTACGCATGAGCGCAGGCGTAGGTTACCCTGTTACTCCCGAAGCGCACACCGTGCCCTTTCTCTCCTTAATAGACGACGCTTTGAAGACGCCCATATCGAGTACCAGTGGTTAGTGTGGGCTTGTTGTTATCTTTGCGCGGGATTCATGATACGACACGCTGTGTCCAGGTATACGTTAAAATTTCAGCTACCACAATGGCTAAATCATGATAATGGGCTGTAGTCGTCGCGATGGAGATGTGCCACTAGGCGTCAACGTGGGTGTGTTATAGGCACAGTATAGTCGAGTTTTGCTGTGTGACTGCAGCGCCAGAATGCAAAGCCAAGCGGATAAAGAAAGCAATAATGAGACAGGGTCGGTCAAAACGGAACGCGACGCACGCGTCTCCCTCCTTGCATGAGTGAGCGGACCGTGGCCGGACTACACGGGGGACGCGTGCTCGCGTCTGTTTTCTGCGTGCCCCCTAACGGTCAATGTCAGCGTACTTGGGACGGGGCAGTGCGAGGAACGCAGCTCCCTCTGGTCAGTGGACGGTGCCTGCCAAACACGAATACACATTCTACAAGCTCTCATATATCACTAAAAAATAAGCACCACTTATGTGAGTACACGTTTCACTGTCGTGTTATACCGATTCCCATGACGGAGGGATCAGCCATGTGTTTTTTTTTTTCCTTTCACATCCGGCGGAGTGGGTACAGAAAGG
>JALIZH010007149.1:12500-22907 GCA_030522465.1 Rhipicephalus appendiculatus
ATATGTAGGCTCAGACCTCGCACACACAAGGATGGCTCGACGGACACATTGAAGCAGCGTTGTACACGTTCTTCTAAAAGAGTAACGAAAGCTCGTTCCTCGTTCCTTCCCAATCTTGGAACGAGTTCCGGTGACACGTTCCCTGATTGCGAAAGGAACTCGTTAGAGATACATTTCGAAAATTGGAACGTGTCGTTACGTTAACGTTACGATTGACTTTTTTAGTTAAAATATATTGTCGGATAATCCTGAGGCGAAATAAAGTAAACAATTTAAAGCTCACATCGAGCTACGTATCCTACACGAATTTCGCATGGCCTATAGCAGATTACGTGTAGATAAAAGGGATGTCAATATACGATCCTAGACGAAGTTTTTTAGAGACCACCACATGTCTACCTGCAACTTTCGTGCTCGTCTATGACAAGTCCAACCCATGTGGAACTTTCCCCGTCGGTCTTCAAATGCGCAGTCAGGATACTGCGCTTCAGATATTCAAATAGAAATCTCCACAGATGCATCAATGTTATTCAATTTCTCGCACAGGAAACCGCATCGGAAGGAACAAAAAGCGTTTAATCAGTGCTGATTCTATATTTCAGTATGAGCAGAAATTAATGTCGAGGATGCACATTTGCAACTTAGTAAATCCCCTGTGCGTAGTCAGCGAACGTATTTCGGTATATTTCCTTCTATCTTTCTTCTCTTTCTTGCTCTCTATTTTTCTCTTGACTTTTTTTATATCTCGTTCTTTCTCTGTTTCTCTCCGTAGTTCTCTCGCCTTTTGTTTTCTCTCCCTTCTTCCTTTTCCTCCCTTTCTTTCTATCTCTTTCTTTCTCTGTGTACTCTCTCTATACTAGTTCTCTCCTCCTCTTTACCCTCCACCTCACCTTCTCATCCCTTCTCCCCCCCCTTGCTACTCTATAGAGCAGATCCAGCTTTCGGGGACATTGGATGATCAGCGCTCCTAGCGGCCACTCCTGGAAGCTCTCACGTTTTCAATGGGACAGGGTCATTTTTCGACGATAAAAAATCGTAGAGGCGCAATTTCCCAAAATTCTTAAAGGGGCACCTTCTAGGAGCTGTACCGCACTTAACAAATGCAGCATCGTTAACATCGGGGCTTCACATTCTGTTCCCACGACGACTAAAGTTTAAACAATGGGGTCCCATGGAAGCGGCCGAAATCACGCCTCGTTTTTCGGGACAAAAACGGGCCGTCTGAAAAAACTAGTCGGAATCCTGCAAATTGCTCGGAGATCTGAGTAGTACGGAGACAAGCTTTCATTTGAGGCCGCAATCATGTTTCTGTGTGGAGAAAAACAGGTTCCAAAATGAAGTTTTCTACAACACAGTCGCGTCTTCGACTCGCGTCTTCGACCATTGTATCTTGATAAGACCCATTTTACCGCCCAGCAGTCGGTGTGCGTTGTGGCCTAGATGGTTTAGCGCCTGTTCTGGCGACTCACGTGCGGTGGCTGCGGCACGGGTTCGAATCGCAGCATTTTTTTTCTTTTTTTTTCTTTTTTACAGAATTGCTGTCAGTGGTTACGGTGCTCGGCTGCCGACCCGAAGGGCACCGGTTTTGATCGTGGCCGCGGCTCTAGCCTTTTCGAACGAGGCGAACATCCACTAGTACTTGGATTTTGATGCTGTACGTAGATGTAAATTCACGTTAAAGAACCCCAGGTGGTCGAAATTTCCGGCACACTCTTCTGCCGCGACAGGGAATGGGAGACGCCCGATAAGCGCTAAGCGCGTGCTGTAGGACGTCGTTTTTCCAGTCTAGACCTCCTCTACGGCGCGCCTCATAAACATATCGTAGTTCTGGCGTGTAAAGTTCCAGCAATTAATATTACTAGTGCGTCATTGCTGAAGATTTAGTTTCTTGTTTTTTCGCTAAAGCCTTGCACCCAGAATCTTTGCTACAGAGCCGTTTTCGCTTCTAGATATTGTCACGTGGGTGTGACGTCGACGAAGGCAGCAGGCGACGTGTTTAAGATGAAACTGTTTATTAGGCCGAACTTTTGGCCGGTAAACGGAAAGTAAGATTACAGCAATACACGCCATAACGCTGCCACTGATAGCGGCGAACAGAGCGTCGGCCGTCGATCAAACTGAACATCGTTGGAGCGCGCCGGCTTTTATGCATCACGCGTCGAACATTCTAGCCTTATCACTGGTCATCGCGCAAGCTCTGGAATAATCTCGAGTGGTCGCGTCTTGCGCGCAATCTTAACAAAACGATCTACAATAATCGCGAAGGTTCCAGAACAATAAGGCGCGGTTTGAGCTGAGCTTTGCTGACGGTCTTTGTGGGCGAAAACTGAATACAACAAAAGTGAAAATAGAATAGCGCGTGGCGATGCCCCCCTCTGAAAAGGCATCGTCCCGATGCTTAAAACAGAACACGGGGGGGGAAATGCATGCAATAATAAATCACAACAATAAAGAAAGAAAGTACAATAATTAAGCAATAAGTGCAGTCCTCAGGTTTGCTAACGCGCGTAATACGGTTTGAGGCGCACGACATGGACGACTTCAGGTCGCGCACGGCGCCGTTGAGAGTTCGTTATTCCGTCCGGGACGACCTCGTAGTCCAGAGCACCGAGACGTCGAAGCACCTTGTACGGCCCGAAGTATCGCCGAAGGAGTTTTTCACTAAGTCCACGTCGGCGTATCGGTGTCCACACCAAAACGCGGTCGCCGGCCTGGTATTCCACGAAGCGTCGTCGCAGATTGTAACGGCGGCTGTCGGTCGTCTGCTGATTCTTGATGCGCAGGCGGGCGAGTTGTCGGGCTTCTTCAGTGCGCTGAAGGTAGACGGTGACGTCGAGGTTTTCTTCGTCGGCGACGTTGGGCAGCATGGCGTCGAGCGTCGTTTCCGGGTTCCTACCGTAGACCAACTTGTATGGCGCCATCTGTGTCGTCTCCTGCACGGCCGTGTTGTATGCGAAGGTCACGTACGGAAGGATGGCGTCCCATGTCTTGTGTTCGACGTCGACGTACATGGCCAGCATGTCGGCGATGGTCTTATATAGACGCTCGGTCAGGCCGTTGGTCTGTGGGTGGTGCGCGGTGGTCCGGCGGTGGCTTGTGTGGCTGTATCCCAAGATCGCCTGGGTTAGGGTCAGCCGTAAACGCCGTACCTCTGTCGGTGATGAGAACCTCTGGGGCGCCGTGTCGAAGGACGATGTTCTCAACGAAGAACTTGGCTACCTCGGCGGCACTGCCTTTGGGCAGGGCTTTTGTTTCGGCGTAGCGGGTGAGGTAGTCGGTGGCCACAACGATCCATTTATTTCCGCAAGTCGACGTTGGGAAAGGCCCCAGGAGGTGCATCCCGATCTGCTGGAACGGTCGCCGAGGAGGCTCCATCGGCTCAAGGAAGCCTGCTGGTCTTGTGGGCGGTGTATTCCGTCGCTGACAGTCTCGGCACGTCCTTACGTAGCGGGCGACGTCGGTGGCAAGGCGCGGCCAGAAGTACTTTTCCTGTACTCTTGCGAGCGTGCGGGAAAGTCCGAGGTGTCCAGCCGTCGGGTCGTCGTGTAGTGCCTGGAGGACTTCTGGTCGCATTGCTGCAGGCACCACGAGAAGGTAGTCGGCTCGAAGTGGCGAGAAATTCTTCTTTATGAGAACGCCGTTTCGCAAGAAAAACGACGCGAGTCCTCGCTTGAATGCCTTTGGAACAATGGCGGTCTTGCCTTCGAGATACTCCACAAGGCCCCTGAGTTCCGGATCGGCTCGCTGTCGCTCGGCGAAGTCGTCGGTAGTTATGGTTCCCAAGAAGAAGTCATCCTCCTGGTCATCCTGCGGCGGCGGGTCGACGGGGGGCGCGAGACAAGCAGTCGGCGTCAGAGTGTTTTCGTCCGGACTTGTAAACGACGGTGACGTCGAATTCTTGAAGTCTCCAGACTCCATCTTGCGAGACGACCTGAAGGGTCCTTCAGGTTAGCTAGCCAACACAAGGCGTGGTGGTCGCTCACAACTTTGAAGGGCCTGCCGTAGAGGTAGGGGCGAAACTTTGACGTTGCCCAGATGATGGCAAGGCACTCCTTTTCTGTTGTGGAATAGTTGGCTTCTGCCTTGGATAGCGACCGGCTAGCATAACTGATAACCCTTTCCACGCCGGCAGTTCTCTGGACAAGTACGGCGCCGAGTCCTACGCTGCTTGCGTCGGTGTGGATTTCCGTTTCGGCGTGTTCGTCGAAATGCGCAAGTTTTGGAGGCGTCTGCAGGCGTCGTTTCAATTCTTGAAATGCTTCGACTTGCGCCGCTTCCCACTTGAATTCCACGTCGTTTTTCGTGAGCTGAGTTAGTGGCTCGGCGATGCGTGAAAATTCCTTGACGAAGCGTCTATAATAGGCGCACAAGCCGAGAAATCGGCGTACGGCCTTCTTGTCGGTAGGCGGCGGGAAGGCAGCGATGGCAGCTGTTTTCCGTGGGTCGGGGGCGAACTCCAGACTTGCTGATGACGTGACCCAAGAACAGGAGTTCCTCGTATGCGAAGCGGCACTTTTCTGGCTTCAGGGTGAGTCCGGAGGCCTTTATTGCTTGAAGTACTGCGTCAAGTCGGCGGAGTTGTTCGTCGAAGTTTGAAGCAAACACAATGACGTCGTCCAGGTACACCAGGCAAGTCTGCCACTTCAATCCTGCCAGCACTGTATCCATAACCCGTTGGAAAGTCGCAGGCGCCGAGCAAAGACCGAAGGGCATGACTTTGAACTCGAAGAGACCGTCTGGTGTTATAAACGCGGTCTTCTCTCGGTCTCTCTCGTCGACTTCAATTTGCCAATAGCCGGTCTTGAGGTCCATCGACGAAAAGTACCTGGCGTTGTGGAGTCGATCCAGGGTATCGTCGTTCCGTGGTAGAGGGTACACGTCCTTCTTCGTTATCTTGTTCAGGCGGCGATAATCGACGCAGAAGCGTAGGGTTCCGTCCTTTTTCTTCACTAACACCACGGGTGACGCCCACGGACTCTTTGAAGGCTGGATGATGTCGTCGCGTAGCATTTCGTCGACTTGGTTCTTTATGGCCTCGCGTTCCCGCGTTGAAACTCTGTACGGGCTCTGACGTAGTGGCCTGGCGCTTTCGTCTGTTATGATGCGGTGTTGTGCGACTGGGGTCTGTCGAACTCTTGACGATGACGAAAAGCAGTCCTTGTATTGCAGGAGCAGGTTTTTGAGCTGTTCTTGTCTATGCGTCGGAAGGCTCGCATTGACGTCGAAAGTTAGTTGGTGAGCTTGGTTCGTCGTAGCATGTCCGGTAAACTCGGCGAGGGCGAGGGCGTCGCTGGCT
The DNA here is from genome assembly GCA_030522465.1 of Rhipicephalus appendiculatus. Lineage (NCBI taxonomy): Eukaryota > Metazoa > Arthropoda > Arachnida > Ixodida > Ixodidae > Rhipicephalus > Rhipicephalus appendiculatus. The sequence continues at coordinate 17,797 of JALIZH010007149.1, forward strand.
TCCTCATTTTCTTCGATGTAGGCGACCGTCGTGCCTTTGCTCACATGCTTGTATTCGTTGCTGAAGTTCGTGAGCATCACTGTTGCTTTCCCTTCACGCAACTCGGCGATGCCTCTTGCGACGCAAATCTGACTGTTTACAAGCAGGTGCTGATCGCCCTCGATGACGCCTTCGAAGTCTGTGGGTTTTTCGGTGCCGACGGAAATTATGACGCTGGAGAGAGGCGGAACGGTGACGTGCTCGTCTATCACGTTCAATGCATGGTTCGCCGGCGTCGTCTGGGTAGGCAGCGCTCTTTCTGAAGTTAGTGTTATCGACTCAGACCTTAGGTCGATGACGGCACCGTGGTCACTTAGGAAGTCCATTCCAAGTATCACATCCCTTGAGCAGTGTTGTAGGATAACAAAGCTCGCAGGATAAGTCCGGTTATTGATGGTGACTCTCGCCGTGCAGACTCCAATTGGCGTTATCAGGTGGCCTCCAGCTGTCCGGATTTCGGGTCCACTCCAAGCGGTCTTTACTTTCTTCAGCTTGGCGGCGAATGGCCCACTGACGACGGAATAGTCGGCACCAGTGTCGACGAGAGCGGTGACGTTGTGACCGTCGATGAGAACGTCAAGGTCGCTAGTCCGTCGTCTTGCGTTGCGGTTAGCTCGCGGCGTCGGGTCACGGCTGCGTCGATTTGTTGCGCTGCTTCCATCATGCTGCGTCGTCAGATCTAGCTCGGTCCGCGAGGTTTCGTCGGCAGGGCTCTGTATGCTTCGCGTCGTGGTCAGCAGGTTTCGTCGCGGCGTCATCGTCGGCGTCGGCGGAGGATCTTCGGTAGTTCGACGTACAGCAACCGCACCTCCATCGGTTGCTGCCCTTAGTTTCCGGGTAAGGGCTCGGAGATCGGCCCCGAGCCGGACTGGTGTACTGCCTGCGATGCGGTGAGGTGTAGCGGCCTGGCGACGGCGAACGGAAAGGTCGTGGGGGTGTCCACTGCGCTCCTGTGAGGTAGTCGGCGATGTCACGAGGTCGTTCGCCCGGCTGCGGACGCGGCGCGTTTACGGCGAAACCACGCAGTCCCATCTCCCGGTACTGGGAGCGGCGGTACGTGTGCCCGGCTTCACCGCAGTGGTAGCATAGGGGGCGGTGGTCAGGGGCGCGCCAAACATCGGTCTTCCTCGGAGGGTAGCGCTGGCTGGCAGGTGGCCGGTATGGCGCCGGTGGTGGTGGGGGCGGTGTCTGGCGGCGGAACTGCGGCGGTGCGAAGTCTTCACGTGGGCGCGACGGGGGAGCGTTACGCCGCGCTGCAGCAGCGTAGCTCACCGCTTGTGGCTCGCGCTGCACTGGTTCAGGTGCGCCCAGAACTTGCCGGATTTCCTGGCGCACGACGTCGGCGATCGGCTGCTCCTGAGGCTGCGAAGTTGGCAACAATTTGCGCAGCTCCTCCCGAACGATTGCTCGGATGGTGTCGCGCAGGTCATCGGGATGCAGTGCTTGAACATCCCCGTAGGTCGTCGAGGGAATGCGGCGGTTGTACTGGCTAGTACGCATCTCCAGCGCCTTCTCGATCGTCGTAGCCTCCGAGACAAATTCAGTGACTGTCTTTGGTGGGTTGCGTACAAGACCGGCAAACAGGTCTTGCTTAACCCCACGCATCAAGAAGCGAACCTTCTTTTCTTCGGACAAGGTTGGGTCAGCGTGGCGGAAGAGTCGGGTCATTTCCTCCGCGAAAATGGTGACGCCTTCGTTAGGAAGTTGCACCCGTGTCTCCAGCATGGTTGCAGCCCTTTCCTTTCGGACGACACTCGTGAACGTTTCCAAAAAAGTGCCGCGAAAGGTGTCCCAGGTTCGAAGAGTGGACTCCCGATTCTCGAACCAGGTCCTAGCTGCGTCGTCCAAGTAAAAGTACACGTGGCGCAGCTTGTCGTCGGCATCCCAATTGTTGAATGTGGAGACCCTTTCGAATGTCTCAAGCCAGGTTTCGGGGTCTTCACTTTGAGATCCGTGAAACGTCGGCGGCTCTCTGGGTGGCTGCATCACGATTGCCGCGGGAGGCACTGCGGCCGTCATCGTGCTTGTTGTCTTCGTCGCTGGGGCCAGGATCTTGTCGGGTAGGGGTCCGTATTCTGGTGGGAGACCTTGCTGCCTGCGGCTGGCTCGCTGCTCAGTGTTGACGTCAGTGTCCCCTTGGCGTTGTGGGCTTGGCTCACGGCTGGAAGGGGGCGTTCGGTACATGGACCGGGAAGCACCTCCACCAGATGTCACGTGGGTGTGACGTCGACGAAGGCAGCAGGCGACGTGTTTAAGATGAAACTGTTTATTAGGCCGAACTTGTGGCCGGTAAACGGAAAGTAAGATTACAGCAATACACGCTGGCACTGATAGCGGCGAACAGAGCGTCGGCCGTCGATCAAACTGAACATCGTTGGAGCGCGCCGGCTTTTATGCATCACGCGTCGAACATTCTAGCCTTATCACTGGTCATCGCGCAAGCTCTGGAATAATCTCGAGTGGTCGCGTCTTGCGCGCAATCTTAACAAAACGATCTACAATAATCGCGAAGGTTCCAGAACAATAAGGCGCGGTTTGAGCTGAGCTTTGCTGACGGTCTTTGTGGGCGAAAACTGAATACAACAAAAGTGAAAATAAGAATAGCGCGTGGCAATATGGAGCAAGTAAAGTTCTCATGTTTTAGTATTTCTTATTACGCAACCAATTATCTAAACAACAAAGGAAGGGGAACCAAGGGCCTATTTCAGTTAATCACAGCCTCAATAAGGCAACACATATTGAATCCAAGGAAAGCATGATAGAAGCTATTGATAGTGTAATGAAGCGTTTTAAATAAGCACTATACTATTGGAGACTGGCCAGCAATGGTAGAACCAGCGCAAAGCTTGCGTTGCCGAATCGTCTTCTTTTCTTTCTACATCAACAGCGTTCTCTGCTTCTGCAAGCAGTGCCGCTTTTAGGGAGTTTTAGAACAGCGTACGCGAAGCTTTGCGTTTGCGTTGCGCATGCGTCGTACGGGGCTCCCGTTAAGTGACGAACGCTAACACTACGCCCGCAATGCCGGCAAGCTTTGCGTGCGATGTTCTAAAACTCTCTGTTTACTTCCCTTCCGATACAGAGCCATCCTGGCAAATTACAGGCAGAATACCACGGCACTGAGATAGTAAGGCAGGTGGGTGAATCCACGAAAGATCGAACATGCATGTCCGGTCGATATTTCTGTTTTGTCTGCGATTTTTATATGATGTGCCGGCACATTCGAAGTGCAGGGAACCGACAATTTTATTTCCGAAGAACGCTTCAAGCGTGCGCAACAAATATTTGAAGGTGGTGGCACGGGAGTCTTCTTTTTTCTCCCTGCAATATTTTTGGATTTCGCAGCCGAATTTAATGCGAGCTATAAACATTGCGTCGAAAATTTTTCGTGTTCATTTTTATAGGGAATACTGTGCATTATATCCATGCTTTTTTTGATGCTGTCCACAAAGGGTAAAAAATGTAAAAAAATCGCAGACACGGCCCAAATCGAAAATGTTTCCTAAGTTTGATGCGTCTTCGCCCGTTTGCTATATTACACAGAAACTTCAAAACTGTATCACATATAGAAAAAAAGCATTTGAAATATTTCTGCGAGAGATCACTTTCCTACAAGCAGCGTAAAAAAAGAAAGAAATAGTTTAAAAAGCAAGTTTTTTCAAAAAAGCCCATTTTCAAAAAAACAAAAAAAAACTTGGTGTCAATTTTAGGGAAAATTTTTTTTACCGAGGAGTGCTTATGTCAGTCAATGCACGGTTTCGATATAAAATGTCATTTTCTTTGTTAATGAGACATAAAGGGCCAAAATGACCTTTGCTGTGTGATCTCACTTCAATGCCTTTTATGGTTGTTATCAGCTTGCATTGTGCGTAAATCTACAGTACTAATTATTTTGCTGCAGCGAAATTTCACTCTGTTAGCCTGTCTTCAGCAAAAATGTATTCTCAGATTTATTTGTCTCTAGCGTGTGCGGGGTTGGGCTGCTTCCGCTCTCTAAAGGGCTATGCGTGCACAGCTTGCAGCCTGCAAGAAAGCCTGTAAGAAAGGTGGACGTACCTGTTCAACATATTAATCGTTTTAGGTTCCTCAACAAATACTTGGTCTACCTCATCGCGGCTCTCAGATATCGACCAGACATGCATGTTCGATCTCTCGGGGAATCACCTAGGTCCATTGCGCAATCTGATGCCTCGACATTTTTTATTACTACAATAGAAGAAAGATCAAGTGGCTTGACGCCGTAGATCAAGTACGAGGCTTGGTAGACCATACGGTACGGGCCGCGGTACTTCGAAAGAGGTTTCGTTGGCCAACCGGGGCTAGCTCAAGGAGTCCAGAGCCACACAAATCGGCCACGGGCATACGACACTAAAATGCTTCGAGACATCTCCATGGTGTATTTGACGCTGCTTGCCTACAGTGGCGTTAGATATGGCTCTCTGGCGGCCCTCTTCAGCGAATTAGCAGCTTGGGAACTGCCGTCGACTCACTCACATAAGCGTGGCAAGGAGTTATTGCGCATAACGTGCAGGAGGGCTCGAGTCCTTATAGGTAGAAGACAGGAGAGAGTCCAGTAGTGGTCTGCGTAGCAGTGTTTTGGGCGTACGTCACGAAGAGAATGACACGGGTCCAGTCTTAGTAACCGGAAGTGACGTACATTGTCAGCATATCACTTGATGTTCGATTGTTTCTGTTAAACCATTCCTTTTATGATGGTAAGATGTGGTGGTGTGGTGAAAGACCTTGCATTCCTCTAGAATTGCTTGACGACGACCGACAGAAATACACGTCCTTCGGACGATGCGCGGCTCACGTAGTGCGCCGTGCTGTAGAATGACGTGGTGTGAAATGAGAGGCAACATAGCTAGCCGATGCAGATGGCAATGGTGAAGTCTCTGCTTAGCGCGTAATCGATGGAAAAAATCATCTATCAGTTGGTAGCAGGAGTGATGGAAAGAAGTCCATACAAATCAACGCCGGCGTAGTCCAAGGGGCGGAGAAGGCAAGTGAGTGGTTGTTACGGAGCAGGGAAATGGAAAGGGGTATTCGTGCGGCTCTGCTCGACGCAACAAATG